>OY979730.1:3372500-3677640 GCA_963855995.1 Muricea muricata
GCCGCCGATGATGTATGTAACCATACGTATACTGTTCTTATTCCTAGGTGTTATTCTTCCTGGAGATACGTTAAGCTTTCCGTTCACATTCAAATCAACCAACCCGGGCATGTTTAACGAGCAATGGCAGTTGGACACACAGCCCATCCTCAATGGCGGAGCTGCTATCCGAGTCTTGTTGAAGGGACTGGCAACGCAGGATGACTTGAATGCAGAAAAACGAGCCGCACTCGAGAGGGAACTTAATCAGCGGCAAACTGCACAAATTATTCAAAGCCTACTGAATGAGATATTGGATAACGTTCGTAGTCCAGATAGGCCGGCTAGCCCAGTTGATGCTTATATTACAGTAAGTTTTTCAGCCGATCCGAACGTTGTACCCCAAGAAAATTATTGGTTACAAGGTTTGATAATTCCAATACTTATTGGAATAGTCATTTCATGCATATAAAATGAACCCTGACCCAAACCCCAACCCTAACCCTAACCGCGACAATCCCAACAATTTATTGGATACAGTAATATGATAATAATCTTACAACGTGCTGAGTGGGTGAGTTTTTAGCTTATTGGATGTAAAACCTAGCGTGCTCAGCACGAGATTAAAGAGGCAGGGTCACGCTATTTTTACCAAAGCATGCATGCCTTGCATTCAAAAACTGAACTAAAAGTTTCCAAAATATGCATTGTAAATGCATTCAGTTGCAATATACGAATAATATTAATCACATTAAAGCTTCAACATGTATATTAGACGTTTTTGAGAATATTAGGATTATTCTCATAATTTACCAGTACGTCATTTTTTGTCTGCCAACGAAAAATTCAAAATGGCAGTATGCAATCCAGCACAATCCTCGGTTAATCATAAACATCCGTACTTCTGCACGAAGCATTTTTTATTTGTTATTGATTTATTATGTGCCCACTACACCCATTCTTTTACATTCACCATATTTAAGCAAGTTGTTGCTCTTAATTCTAAACATTTTGGGGATGATAAGGGTTGTCAAGGTGTCTTCACTGGCTTGTAGTTTTTCCTGCCTATCAGATTCGGTACTTGAGCAGGTTTTGTCATGTATTTAAGCAGGTTTTGTCATGTAGTAACATTATACTAGTCAATTAGTATCCTGGCGAAGAGCTAATTGAAGTGTTTTTCTCGACCTTTAGGATGAAGAATTGTTCAGTCGACAAAACCCAGAAGTAAGTGTGAATTTGGTCGCTTCTTCATATGTTCAATCCCAGTACGAAATGGCTAAAATCATCATTTTTTGTTTAATTTGATTCAATGTGAACGTTCTCAAGCCAGCTCTTACAATTCCTCATGCAATTCTTGTTCTCGTTGGACTAGGACATGAGATTTAAAAAAATCCACTTACAGAAACTCTCGCTTATCAGCTCTCATCAACTTTCATGCAACGCTTGTTCTTGTTTCAGCAGGACATGAGACTTGAGAAAACACTTACACAAACTGTCGCTTGTCAACCCTCATTAACTCTTATGCAACAAGAGAGCTCTCGTTGACCTATAACATGAGGGTTGAGAGAGTCGACTAAAAAATCCCTGCAAACTTTCGCACGTTAGCTCTACGGAATCTCATACGACTCTTGTTCTGGTTTCGCCAGCGCTCATGCAACTTCTTTTCTCGTTTGAGTGAACACGAGAGTTGAATAAACTCTGCTTTAAACTCCCATACACTCTTATCTGTTGCCTCAACTCTCTCTTTCCTTTAAATTGAGCTAGGATTTTATGTTGAGTTGGCTTCACCGTGCACAAATCTTTTGAAATTTTGCTTAATATTTCAATGGTACGGTCGAGTGCTTCGGCGAGGCAGGGATATTAAGGTCCATCTACACCATACGATTTGTCACATACAATTCTTACTCTGGCGTATGGAAACGAGCGCTGATGTCAGATGTTTACTCGTTCGCTGATGTTGAAATTTGAAATCTGACGTTTTGTACGCGTGTTAACGCGATCACGTATACCAGAGTAAGAATCGTACGCGACAAATCGTATCGTATAGATAGGCCTTTAGACGATTGCTTCTTTATACCAAAAATTAGTTGTCTTCGCCGTGCACAAGTCAGCATAAACACGAACAAAAAGATAGAACAAAGACGCTGGCCGAGTCTCCAGACCATATCTAGATTGACTTTGCATACTGATGATTTTCTTTTACACTGAATAAAATATGAATCCAGTGCAAGGATCTGCCTAAATCAATACCATTGAATTGGACATTCCCATATTATGGATCGTCAATGTTTTCCAAATGAGTTAATTCTTCACTATTTAGATGTTTTACAGCGAGGAGGCTGTCGACGAATTAAAACAGTTGTATTGCGACATCGATCCCGAGGGAGAATGGGACTTAAGCCTGTCCTCTTTACGTCAGGTACAGAAAATGTTACGGTCTTTTATCACGGTCTTTTATAATGTTAAAGAGGTAGAGTTAAGACGGAATTCAGGATTCCATCGAGTTTAATACTGCAAGTGACTCTGAGTCGCTTATGTAAGCGAGGATAATCCATTCCATAATCCCAATAACGGAAAATGTGTCTAATCTTTAATCTCGAGTGGAACCTTTAATCTTAATCTTTAATCTCGAGTGGAAATCATACACATTGGAAACTTATGGCATGATGGTTAATGAATATTTCTCAACAGTTCCCGGCTTGAGTTTCAACATGTTTATGATTTCCATTCAAAGCTAGGACACATTTGTCCTTTAGAAATCAGCCAAAATCGAGAAAAGTGGTGCAAAATCATAATTTATTTGCCCTCATTGCATAAACTGCACAGACATTTTTTAAACGTTCGCTTTACTGAAAGGAACACTTCTTGGTACATTGTATGTATAGAATATATCGACTTATGAGTCTAATCATTTTTTTTTATGCTTGATGGTTCTAGTTGATAACTTTAAGTCAGTTTGAAGACGATAAAAAAATGGATGGATATCTGAGTAGATTAAATCAACACATTAAGAAGTTGGCATTCGCCCCACGTGTCCCTATCAAGGAGGAAATGTATAGCACGTGGTAAGCTTTTTGATTTTTAGATGCATGGTTGACTACACGAGTGGAATTGTCACAAATTCTAACAAACCTGCAAAGAAGTTGTAACAAGTCTGATTACTAGCTGTCAACAAGTTGTATTCACACTGCTTATCCCAAGTTTTTAACAAGTTTGGAACAATCTGTTAACAACTTGTAATAACCTTGTTAATATTATCAGACTTATTGTTACAATCTTGTTTCGTCAGCCTTGTAACATTTTTATATCAATGCTACATCGCGCTTGTTACAATAACCTTGTAACAAGTGTGATAATTCCGTCAAACTTGCTCACAGCTTGCTGCAAGCTTGTTGCGACACAAGCACTGTGAACACGACTTGTCGACAACCAGTTAACTGACTTTTTACCACTTGTAAGAGAGTTAACGCGTGTACACACGTAAGCAAGCAGCGTGATGCAAGATTGCACTAATCTTGGCAACAAGTTGTTGGTATTTTGTCAAATTGCGGCAAGGTTGTTGTTATCAACTTCTTGAAAACTTGTAAAATGCTATCTACTCGACATATCTGTATGCGATTCTCGCCCCCTCCACCTTCGGCCTTCAAAAATGCATGCTCTCCTTGCTGTAGCAAAACGATTGTTTGTTTCTTGTTTTTCGCAGTTATACCATGTTGTGTGAACTTGTCGACAATCTTGTCACTAAATCTGATATGATGCGTACTAGCATGGGCTTGCCACTGAAAGATATGATTGAAGGCCCATCTTCTGTTGATGAAGGTAATTTGCAATTCATTTAAGCAGTATACAAATCCACTTGGAGTTCAACATTCAACAAATCTTTTCTCTGCTTGTGACGCCGTGAAGTTTTGAATATCCAAGGTAGCGGACGGCTGTAGTGGCTTTTTTTCGCCCTTCAGTATCGAAGAACTAAGCATATGTTATCAAAAATTAACAATGGATATTGCAGTTACTTCAAACGTTGTACTTATCGAAGCCAAAACGAAGATATATTGCCATATTGCTTTAATACGTTTAAGTTAGATCTTCGTGCTGACAGAACGATTTGATTCCTAATCTTAGCTACTGAAAAGAAACCGAAGAAGTCAGATCCAGGTCGCCTGACTGCCGACAAAAAAGACAGCAAGAAGGACAAGAAAGGCGTAGTAAGTGTGACGGCTACTACTGCGTTAATATGGAATGGCATATAGAATGAGATTATTCTTGGCTGTTCACAAAATACGTGACGTTTTTTTTTTGTGACGTGTCATGTTGCACTCGCTATTTGATTAAGTTGTGCAGAACAATTCCCTATTCCTCATAATCAACAAGTTGCCTTCGCCATTTACTATTAAGAACGATGGGTTCAAACAAAATTAAATAATGTCGACTGTTTCTTTGAGAATTTCCGTCGAAAGGAATAGAATTTATCTTCAGGACATTGGTGAATTATTCTGTTTCTTATTTAAGGATAGACCAATTTCCTCGCACAAACTTAAAACGCCGAGCGAAAAGACAAGACTGTCGAGAGGTAAAGTGTGTGGGTGTCGTCGGATAATTGTTAACAAGCTGCGAGCGAGCAGCTTGACCCCTGGTCAGTCGTGTTTTTCAAATAGTCTAGCGAAGATACTTCATGTAAACTAGATGTTTTTTATCCTACAGGAAGTTCCAGCGCCCAAACTAAGGTACCTGCTGAAGATCCTCAGGAACAAGCCAACGTAAGCCTTGTATTTATATCTGCAAGAAGCCATACAATCGGAGATCATATGCATGTTGTAATTCAGGCCGGGAACTGGTCAAACCTATATATATATATATATATATATAGTTGGTCAATTCTGCTCAACAACCGAATTTCGACATGTGTATGATTTCCATTCAAAATTAAGACACGTATACTGTGCAGAAATAGCCATCATCGAATCAAGTCCACAGAATATCACCCTCAACTAACAATATGTTATATATTAACTTAAATTTTTGAATGATTCTTTAATCATAAATGTATTTGAAGCAAACACCACGTTGGAGTTACTGTAGCCGACCTGTTAACGTCCTTTGTGTTTAGTGTCTAACGAGTTCAAAGTTTACTTCAAGATACTCCAAACGTAAAGGACTTGGCTACAAAACTCTATTTAATATGCTAGAGATTCATCCCTTGCCTTTATAAAACAGTTAGTCGTGCAATGTCGACGCACTCGGTTTGACCAAAGAATGACATAGGACCGATTTAGTACGAACTTGACATCAATTTTTCAGGCTAGGCGCCTGAGCTGACCCTGTCACGTGTCTCAGGTCATTGTCACGTCAGTTTTCGGTTAGTTGCAATGCATTTACACTTGGATTATGCCTCAGGTTTTATTTTTTGTAAAGTATTAGTATCTAGTACGAAGTCAATAAAAAAACAAGAAAGTTGTTTCACTTCCTGAAACAGTAGAATAAAAGCAACGAACTTTATACCATTTCAAAATTTGTTTAGAACTTCGTGATGACTTTATCCAAGGCTTTATCCACAGACACGAGCCTGCAACAGCCGCCAATCAATCTGATCACAGAAAATCAATATAGAGAAAAGTATTTTGCTCAGGTAAGATATGATCATGCAGTTCGACACAAAAAACACAACGTCTTTTTTCAGCACCAATTTTATTCTGCATTTAGTATTATTAACATCCATGTCCTTAGATATAATGACTGAAAGGAGAATGCAAAATGTACAATACCTTGAGAATAAACGTGAGAATTCAGAAAAAAGCGGCTGGAAATCATTTCCCAACACAAGAAAAACTATAGCAGGACTTGATCTTTTCATTTCAAATAACATCTCCCCAGTCTCAACTATTTTTAGGAGACAGCCATTTCCCCCCCCCCCCCCTTCCCTCTTCTCCCCACTCTTCTAGCTCACCTAAATTCGTTCGCCTCTGCAAAAACGGAACCAAAGGAAACCGTGAAAGAATCCCCGATTTCACCAACTTGATGGAAGTTTGTCATCAAGTTGCATCAAGCTCCTTTGCTGCATCAAGTCTTTGAAATTCAGATTTGATGCAACTTGATATTTTTCGACCCTTACAAGCTCTCAAAACAACTTGCATCGAGCTTGTAATTAAAAATATATCGGCAATCAACTCAATCAACTAGCCTGCAACATAGTATTATCAATCCGGAGTTTGCAGCAAGCGTGCTACGATGGAATATGGCAATGTCTGTTGAGCTCACAATTGATTGTTCACGTAAAACTTTCCAGTTCATCCTCTTGAATCTCTCTATTGTCCCAATCCTCCTAGTCACTATCGAAAAATCATTTCGTTTTGTCTTCTTCTTCGTAGGCCTACAAAATTGTATCCGAAACAGTAGACAAAATTGCTGGAATATTTGGTGATATCGAAGCAAGTTCTGGAGTTAGAAACAGGACAGCTAGAGAGAATTATTATTAAAATATTTGTTTTACATTAGTGCAAGGAATATATTTAACAAATTCAAATTGACTTCAATGGCATTTTTTCATCAGCTGCCATTTGTTTTAATAAAGCGCACATGTTTATTACGTGGTTAAGTACAAATGCATAACAGTAATGCTTTTTCATGTCTCAAACTAACCCAATATTATGAAACCAGTAGACCGCGACCGTACCTTTTTGCAGGCTGCGCAGCAACGTAACGTTTTGCAGGAGACATCCTGTGATGTGTTGGAACGTTACCTCGTAATCAAAATTTGTTACAGTCATAGGCTTGTAACAAACTGCAAGTATCAATTTCGGAGTGAATTCTTCCCCCGTCCCCGCTGGGGCTTTTGCCTTTTTCTCTCTCTCCCATTTGCTCGGGAATTGTCGACTTGCTTGCGCACAGCGTCGGGTTTCCTCGTTGCCAGTCGGAAATTTTTGAATTAAATTTTGTTTCTCCTCAAAGCAACAGTGAAATTCTGAAATTTTTCAAGATATCGAAGCAATCCTGCCTTTTTTCCAGGTATTATGATTTGTTTTATATCAGTAGTTGTAGAAAAGTATCTAGATCTTTGATATAAGTAAGCTCTGTGGGCAATCAGGCTAAATTTAGCAAAATATTTGAACATAGCCTACAAAGTTTGTATTTTGCACATGTGAAACCTTGGTCTTTAGTCTCCACAATAATGGTGGATTCTCGAAGTAGAAATCGCTGTTTAGACGAAATTTACTGTTGGTTTTCGTGTTTGGTAGTAGGAGAACAAATAAAGCATAAAAATTCCAGCAGAGTTTGTGTATTTGAGCAGTGATGTTTTGTTACGAATAAGTGCCCAAATTTCCCATGTATTCCTACCAACTAATTGGGCTATTGCAATTTTAAACTGCACCCCCCCCCCCCCCAGTTGAGGAACCTTAAAATTCCAGGGGGGGGAGTTGTTGGAATTATTATTATTTTCTTGGGGAAGGGTAACCAACTGATGACCAACCATGGGAAGGGGGAATTAACAATTTGAAATTCCAGTAGGAAGTGTTAGTGTGTTGGGAAATTTTCCATGGGGGGTGTATCAAACATAGGGTTCCTCGACTCGGGGGTGCTGATTAAAATTGCAATAGCCCATTGCACAGAATAGAAACTGACAGAAGGCTCACTCAAGTTGGAACCAATCATACCCGTCACAAATTTTGGTTGGATCTCGATGAAGGATATTTCTGAACATTGTGTTCATGCAGGGGGGGATAAAGCATGTCTACATTCTCCAAAATGTGTGAGGCTCCGACAAAATGCAGCAGGCTTGGTAGATCTGTACACTAGGTTTCCACCATGCAGTCAAATGCATTATTAGCCAACAAAAATGTGGTGCTGGCTGTTTTGCCATTATTCTGGTCAGTGCATGACATGTTGCACTACTGAGTGGCCCTACAGTTTGTTCATTATGCTAAAGACATCCTATTAAATATGGATGGCATTGTGGCCTGCCCAAATCAAATGAATCTATCCCCTTCTCCATGCATAAGGTAGTTTATAAAGCTTTGGTGGTGGATGTGTTAAACCACTTGCCTTGTACCTAAAGGTTGCAGGTTGATGCTTATTAGGATCTCCTCAATATAATTCAAATCGTTTCCTTGTCAAGTCAATATTCTGCCAAAAGTCATGTTCTCTTGAAATTCGTGTTTCTCCACCCAAGGAAAGTTGACAGGGTTAGATGATATGTGTGCACAGTGATTGGTATATAGTGTGGTGATCATGATCTTGTGGAGAAGCCAAAAAATTAATATATGTGCTCAACATTATGGGACGAAATTAACACATGTCTACTCAAATTATTATTTGCTCATCATATATTTTGACTTTTTTGTAGATCGACAGTGCATTGAAAGCTCCATGATACTTATCCAGCTGAATAACCATGAGGAAATGAACACTGTTGATGATATAAGTGCACAGGTCTTAATATTTTCATGTTTTATTTTAAATTAGAGTGATGCTTTGAATATTGTTTAGGTGATCCTCCTGTCACACGCATGACATTACTTTTTTTTATTTTTGTGTAAAAAGACCCATGAAAACCAACTGCTATGTCATATGTGTGGCAGGGGAATCATTAACTTGTGATTTCCAAAATAATTGGCTATGTTCATGTTGTGAAACAAAATATGATTCTTTTATCCATCACCAAAAACATGTTATTATTCATCACCAAAATATGTGTCATTATGTTCATTATTCTACAACAATTAAGACAGTATAATTTTAGAAATGGCCACTTTACTCTTAAAGAATTGGATTGTTTTGTGTGGCCAGTTATCATGGAAAGTCTCATGTGCTCAGAGCATTTTAATCTCAGATATTTAGTTAAATATTGATGACTGTGTTATATGAAAATTAAACTCCTGTTTGGTTAAATTGATTTTATTCTTGTTTGGCCTAATAATTTATAAAAACATGTAATTGGTTTCATTTTGCCTTTCTGAAAAAGAAAAAAGTTTATTTTAGTATTAAAACAATTAGGTTTGCAATTTTTTTACTTGTATACTTTATTTAACATATCACAAACAATCCCCGATGAGGTCAATATGGCCATAAAATTCGATATTACTTAATATATGATCTAGTATTTCTGCTTCAACATAAAAACTCCCAGTTATTTAAGCAGTTATGAAAGTTTGGAAAGTTCATTTAAAAGTTACACTGGATGTTATTGGAGCATGATGCAATTTCAGAACCACAAAAACACACAAACTTTAAGAATTAAAAATTTATCTTTGAAGCAGACTTTGTAATTTTGTAATAGACTTTCTTCCTTTAAGATGAAGTACTTGAGGTCAACATAAGCTAGCATATCATCTTTACTTCATTGCAAAGCAGAACTTGTTTGGAATTAAGATGAACTGAAGCAGTTAAGCTTTCCAGGAAATTCAAAATAGTTTATAAGTGGATGAAATTACTTAACTATCAAAACAAGGAAAACCACTGCTAGAAATATAGCATTTGGACCAATAAAGGAGTATGTTTATGAAGAGAACAACGTATCGCTTTGACTAGATCAGTTGCACGGATTCTTATATAAGGCCAAAATGACAAGTGCCCCCCCCCCCGCCCCGCTCTACTAATGCTACAACTGCCTCAGTTTTAAGCTGTCTCCCCCAGTCCTAAGCATTCCACTCGTTACTCTGTCTTTCCTAACCACCACACAGTGATTTGCAGCTGATAGACCCACATGCCCCAAATTAAAATTTCGGTAAAGTATGCATTTTAAATGCAATTTACTTGGATATTTTAGGTCATACGTGACCAACGGAAAATGGTCGAATGTAAAAGGTCGTATATATAACAGGTGAGAATTCTGCTTCAATTCATTTGCAATATATACAAAAATGTAATAAGTACGATTTACAAAATGAGCGGCTGTGTTAAATCAGCATATACAAACTCGAGCCGAAGGCGAGATTTGTATATCTGATAGAACACGGACGCGAATTTTGTAAATAGCTTGTGGAACTCTTCAATTTTGTAGATCAATTTGCGAAGTAATTTTAAAAATACATCTTATGTAAGACGAGAAAATCAAAGTTAAAGTTTATGAAAATCAACAGAATTCTGTATCAGAGTATACAGACTCCTTCATGCTCATGATTTCTTTTGTATTTTCTTTATGAATTATTATTGAGTTTCACAATAATATATATACCAATTTAGTTGATGCTGAACTAATGTGTTAAAATTGACGATAGATTTTGGTTTGTTGCGTGCTCTCAAAAATTTTAATTCCTTTGATCAACCTAACCCCGTTCAACTTACGCTCCCATTACACATCGAACTTCTCATGTGTTGAACGTAATGCAAATAAGCTAAAAACAAAGAGCTTTGCATTAGCAGGGGCGGATCTAGACTATTGCAACTGTAGCAAATGCTACAGTCAGATTTTTTTCGGAAGAATCTTTTCCGAAAATTATTTTCTACATAATTAATTCTGGAAATAATTATTCATACTTATTTATTCCAATTTTATCATTTTCCCATCATTTTTGGATCTTATTATATTCTAATTTTTGAAGTAGGTTGTCTATGAAATTGTTTCGTCGCTTTCCTGGGATTTCCAGTGACCTTAAAGCCCGCAAATAGGCCTGCTTTTTAGGCATTCGCCTTTCATTAAATAACATCATTTAGACATCATGACGTTTCGTTGGAAGCCTGCGATCAAAATCTTGGTGATTTTGCTACAGTCAGCGGTGGTTCCTATGAGTTTTGCAACAGTCAGCGGGGGGTATTTGCTATAGTCAGACTGTATCTAACCAATCAAAATAACGCATTTTTGCTATAGTGGCTAGAGTTCGCTACAGTCAGATACAGTTGCGCAATCTTATGCTGCGTTATGAACGATGTTATATGATGGCAAGTACAAAGTGCTTTAGCTTGATTTGCAACGATGGCGTCCAATGCTATATTAGACCGCCTGAATTGTACGCTTAACGAGCAAGTATCTTTCTTCGAGAAAGCAAAAAAGCTGTCAGAGATCAAGCGTTTGTGTCAAGAGACATTGTCTGCCGATTACAAAGCAAAGCGTGGCATCGAGCGTGAAGTGTTCGTGTGCTATTTTGCCCAGTTGCAGTTCTCTGTCACCCAGCAATTGCGAGCGTGTAATCACTTTCCTGTCAGGTAGGCCAGTTGCCTCGTGAATATATTAATATGTATCTCTTGTCGGTCAAGTTCTTGCTTGAGTTCACGTGAATACTATTATTTATTAATTTGCATTCACAATGATATATTATATTCCTACATAAATTTAAATATATAAAAATGGCTGGCCTAACTGTGCTGTGCACATGCTCAATAAAATTATTGATACAGGGTACTATAAAGCCTTGTCGGGACATACGAACATTAGCGTGAGTTCTCATCACAAATTTATCTAAACTCTGTCATTTCAATCACTATAATATAGAAGAATATTGATAGATATATTCCCTATGCTAAGGGGAATATATAAATCAAAGACTAACCCTCAATATATGATAAAATTCACTGGTACACATTTAATAAATCTGTTATTTATAACAGCAACTTATACTTTTTATATTTCCACTCAGCCTTACTAATTTAACCTATTAAGGTGCAATGCTACCTAATTTGCCTTACTTTGTTTTTATTACTCTGTATGACACCAAAGAAGTTACTCATGTAGTGAGTTAAAGGCATGTCCTCTTGTTTATAAAGGTGTGGAGGGATGCTCTGTTTAAACATAAGGCATGTATGTGTTAACAAAGTTTAGAATGGTTTATATAACCTACAGTATCAAGAATACATCTAATATATCATGAGCCAGCTTCTGCCATTTAAATGCTATGCGATCAGCATCAGTGGCCAATACCCCCCTTGATAAGTAATATCATTTGGCATGAGCAAGGCATATTGCAGCTTGATGGTTAAAAGTGATTATTTTAATGGCTAACTATTATGTTCTGAGCATGTCTTCCCAGGCAGCATAGCAGCATATATGTAGAGCTTGATGCCCATGATATCGGCTGGGTAAAATGAAAATTTGCCTTATAATCATGGCAGTGTTGCTGAACGAAGCCTAATATGTTACATAATCAATGCCGCCATTTCAGCCAGTGTCCTAAGATCATATATCTGGTTAGGTAGATAATCTAAGTAATCTGTCTATCTTTAACATGTGGCCAGGCTGACCAGTGTTGGTAGTGGATAATAACATCAGAATGCCATAAAAGTTCCACTACCTATATAATACAACAGTCAGACTCAACGTTTTGAGAAAATTAATACTGAAGGATACTGAGGGTCATTGCTCAAAACGTTTTGTATGTACGTTTATATGCCTTCCTTCGTCCTGCTGTTTCAACATGGTTTACAAATGAACATTCATCTAACTTCCTTCATTATACTGTTTGAACATGGTTTACAAATAAACATTTACTGCTGCATCATATGCTGTTTGAATTTTTTCAGTTAATAAAGTGCTTTTTTGCCATTTTTTGCCTAAAATATGGCCTGGTTAAGGCCATATTTTATGGCATAATGCAGTGCTCAGAACGTCAGAAATGCCATTTCCGGGCTTCAAATTTCAAATTTTATGCGGGACCTAGGATTTCGCTACAGTCAGATTTTAAGCTGGATCCGCCCCTGATTAGATTCGGCACATGAAAAGTTCAACGTCATGCTAAACTGGGCGTTACACACTGCTCCCACCTTCACAGTTGATACATTTAGCTAATTGATTACATTATAAACAAAAAATTGAAATAAAGAAATAAACTTCGTTAAGCTACTTGAGCTCATTTAGACTGAGCTTTCAATGCGATATTTACAACACAAGTAGGAGCGCTTGATTATCAGATTTTGTTATATAAAGTACAGCGTATGGGAGATTATCTATGAAAATTTCACATATGAAAATTATGTCTTTTCAAACAATCACCAATCATAGCTTCTGGACATTTTATATTGATGGAAAAGCTGTAGTTTATATAATAAATAGAAAAATGGATGGGTGCTTCTTGGAAATACCAGATTAATTTCTCGTGTTGAACATGATATTTCCCACAATTTCTAAATTATGAAACAAATAGTTGCGTTTTACAATTCTCAATAAAACTAGCAAAATTTATGCGCTCCTGGTTGTTTTGACATTATTTATCTGGAAGTACAGGTATGCAGACCAAGTTCTTTTTAACACTGCCTTTGTCCTCTTTCTGCTTTGTTGTGTTTTATTCCATTGCATGTTATTTGAATGAGTATAATGTGTGGTAGTGGATTTCTTTTTGTTGCCATTCACATTTTAACTTTATAGAATCTTTTCAATTAATTGTTTAAAAAATTTACCATGTGACCCCCTTTTAATTTACAAATTCAATTCCCATGGGAATTGATAAATTGCTCCCAACTACAGGGTGCCCCAAAAAACCCCAAAAACTATTGAAATCACCTATTGTTAACATTTGAATGCCCTAGCACTTGTTAAAAAATTAAAATATCTTTGTAAAGTACGTTTGTTTTGCTCATGGGAATTTACATTTGTAAATTGTTTTCTCTAAACTCTAAAAGCAAATCAGGCTTAGAAAAAATGAAAACAATACTATCTTGTTAGTTTTTTTGATGTCGTCATTTTCCCGGCTGAAACAACTTATACCTGTAGGTAATATTGATAAAAACCAAATTGAATAGGCTAAAATAACCCATGCATAAAATTTGATTGCATTTTGAATATGTACTCGTAGGTTTAGTTCTTTTGTCTGGCATATAAATGGTTAACACTGAGTATTACTATTAATTATGACGGTTATGTCAATAGTTTATCCACTCGTGGGTTCAATTTAGTGCTAGGCATTAAAATTCTAACAATAGATCATTTTCAATAGTTTTTGGGGTTTTTTGGGACACCCTGTACTACGTCCACGCAGGAGTACTTATGCATATCGTGGAAGTACTTCTACGTTTTTACAGTGGACGTGGCACTCAGAGAGCTGGCCGGGATACCTGGAAGAAAAAAAATAAGCCTTGTTAAAGCAGATTTTCTCTGGAGAGCAGCCGCACATACCTACCAAACTAAAGCAAAGATTTATCCTAAAATTTAAAATAATTAAAATTTTGGTAAACTATGCATTTTAAATGCAATTTATTTGGATATTTCAGGCCAAACGTAAATAGAAAAGGTGAAATGCAAACACAGGTGAGCTGTCTACTGACTTTATATTCGTAAATTTACTCAAGTACAAAACTTAACCTGCATTTTTACCCTAATATTTCACCACGCATACAGTAATAATATTAGAGCAATAAGTTCCTTGTATGTTTGCGTGGTGATTATTAATCAAAGTATAATTGTGTAGGATCTTCACCATGCAGTGCAGTGAATATCCGAGCTTATGGATCGAAAGCTTTGCAATAGTAAATTTACGAGGTGTTTCCACAAAATCATACTCTGTTTAATATTTAACAAATATAAAACATTTTCCGTGTTGATATGCAGTTATATCAACACGAGTGGAATTGGGAAAACGAGAAATTGTATGGAAACACGACGCCCCAAGGGTGGAGTGTTTTCATACAATTTCGAGTTTTCCCGACTTCCACGAGTGTTGATATAACTGCATATCAATACGGAAAAAATGTTTTATATTTGTTTTATAATATAGCAATGTCAAAAGCCCGAAGAATACGAAAAATTTCCGTGTTTACAAGTGGCGGGAAATTTTCCGTGTTTACATTGAGTTATGTAAACACGGCTCTTAGCCAATCAGCATTCAGGATTCACAAATGCTTTATTATAATTAACAAATATAAAACATTTTCCGTGTTGATATACAGTTATATCAACACGAGTGGAATTGGGAAAACGAGAAATTGTATGAAAACACGACGCCCAAAGGGCGGAGTGTTTTCATACAATTTCGAATTTTCTCGACTTCCACGGGTGTTGTTGATATAACTGTATATCAACACGGAAAAAATGTTTTATATTTGTTTTATAATATAGCAATGTCAAAAGCCCGAAAAATACGAGAAATTTCCGTGTTTACAAATGGCGGGAAATTTTCCGTGTTTACATTGAGTTTGTAAACGCGGCTCTTAACCAATCAGCGTTCAGGATTCACAGTGCTATATTATAATTAATATTAGAGCAATTAAATGTTGAGAACTTACTCCTAAAAAATATTTTCAAAACTTTTATTAGAATGTCAATTCATATTTCTTTCGTTCTTTAACACATGATAATAGTTGTAATTAGAGAATAAAATTGATAACCCTGGACTTAACCCATTTTTAAGGATAGAACGACAGAATAATGACAAAATGCTTCAACTAAGTAGTCTAAAGTGATTTTTGTGAAACGTCCATTCCTGCATATTATTTTGTTTTTGTAGAAATATCCAAATGTGAGGCCAAATCTCCAGACGTTAAGTATTTTATTTTTAAGAATATTGCCAACGTTAGCCATTATATTTTTATCTGACTCGAAAATTGATTGCCAAACTTCTTGAGCAAATTCTAACAACACTGGGGAGCATTTCTTAATTGTCAACTCGATAACGTTCAAGTGGTTCAACTATGAAGATGAAAAACGTATGCTATATGCTGAAGACCCCTTGTTCAACAATCATCGGGTGCCTGAAGCTTTGGCAGTGAAAGTGAGACTAAGTCACCTTAACTTCAATTTTCGAATTCATACCACAAATGTTTCGTTGTTGCATGCTTATGAACATTAGTTTTCTTTGCTTGTCTTGCAAACAGTTTTCTAAACAAGTAATTGTTTATTTTTTCAAAGGATGCGGAGTAAAAGGTGAATACACCAACCTCCAACCAATGACAGAACAAGATGGGGAAGAATTGATATCGACCTGAGAAGTAAATCACTAGCCATGTCAATCAGATGTCAAGGCGCAATTATCATAATAACAATGTACGGTTTGTCTGTTGCGTCATTTAAAATCAAATTTTCGTTTAGCTTCTAATGTTTTAAACTTTTGTGTATCGTGATACTAATTTCTCCTTATTTTATGATGGTTGACTGGATATGAGTGAGCGTGTTACCTACTGAACAGACGTGCGATGTTCTATGAAGACAGGGTGCAAACCAGATGAAAGCATAAACAGTATGATAAAACGAGACGAACCGAAGCAACGATAGAGTGAAGGTAAGTTTGTTGATTTTGTTTTGTAGTCTCCATTTTCTTTGTCAGTTCAGCTTTTGTTTCAACGCCGGTAATTGCAGTCAAAAGCACAGAAAAACATGAGTGGTACATTATATTTTCTACTATGTTTTGTTATGTTACAACAGTGTTTTGTTATGTGTCACACATGTAACCTATTAAGTTAAAAGGCCCTGGAGGGTACCTAATTAGAGTGGACCTAATTAGGTTTCCAGGTTCAATTCCTGGAGCCAAACAGATGTGCACTAACTGGAGGACACCAACTATACTTTGTATAGTTAGTAAAAGTAAGTATACTAAATATAAACTAGTACCCTATATACTTACAGTTATAATTCCACTTACTGCCCCGCCAACCTTACCTTTTGATAGTATTTTACAAACTTAAAGTTCACACTGTTGTTTATAGATTATGGTTAGCATTACGGTTACCGTTAGGTAACTCTGTATGACATGCGCTTTGTAACTCTACTGTACTATAGTTTGTACACCAGAGTTACCTTAGTTACTAACAAGACGCCTGCTAAGGCGTTCACTCCGCCTGCCAAACGAAAATGGGCACAAGGCCAGGCAGGGCTGTAACTAGAGAGTTCATTGGGGGTGGGGTACATTCACTTATTTCTGTTCTGTCCAACTAATTCCTTTTTAAATCAATTATTATTACGGTACCTTCCAAGGCATTTTAAGACATTGCTAGCACATCTTATGCAATCACTAAGATAACCAAAAATCAATGTCTGAGTGACCTGCCAGGCACTCTGTCCAGAGTCCTAGTAGGATTGCATTTTTAAGAATTTAATTTAGATTAAAGACTTTAATAGTACATATGTTAAACAAGATTCTTTTGCCATAATGCCACCAACAAATAGCTGTTTTATTTTGCAAGTAAAGAAAATTTTACTAAAAGTGTATACAATACATCAGTCTATTAAATCCATCAATTTATTAAATCTATTCTGTAGCACACTGCCTGAAGTCTCCCCGATATAATTTGTTGGGAAAATGTTGGCTAGCCTTTTGATATATTGACCAGCTTTGAATTAGATATTTGATGTGTTGATAAGGTGTCAGGTAAATATTTGGCATGTTTATAAAATGTTGGTAAGGATTTTGACTAGTTGACAAGTTTTCGAGCAGACTTTTGACATGTTGATAAGATCTGAGTTAGTCTTTTGATATGTGGACAAGCTTTGAAATGGACTTTTGACATGTTGATATGCTCCTAGTTAGATTTTTGGCATGTTGACAAGATGTCGGTTAGGTTTTTGGCTTGTTGACAAGATGTCAGTTAGGCTTTTGGCTTGTTGAAAAGATGTTGGTTAGGCTTTTGGCTTGTTGACAAGATGCCGGTGAGGCTTTTGGCTTGTTGACAAGATGTCGGTAAGGCTTTTCACTTGTTGAAAAGATATCAGTTAGGCTTTTGGCTTGTTGACAAGATGTCGGTTAGACTTTGACCTGTACATGCCCACAAGTTGTCAGTTAGACTTTCGACATGCTGACGAAGTATTTACTTCCAGAAAGCTTCAGGTGTCAGTTAAAACATTGGTATATAGGCAGGGTGTCTGATAAAGTTTTGGCAAATTAAGAAAGTGCCAGTTGAAATTTTACTAAATTTAAGTTAAATTTTGTTCTTTTTTTTATTTTGCATTTTTGAGTTTTTTTCTTGCTATTTTAATAATTATAGCAACAATCTTTACAGTAATCGACTTAAATGTATTTCTGTGATCTGTATTTTCTGTGATATCCAATTTGAAATCCTTTCTCTGAGTCAACTATTCAACGTGACGTTCTAACAAAACAAGTATTAAAATCGCTCATAAAAACAACAAAAATTAAAAATTAGACTAAGCTATTAAGTCTGAAGTCTCCACGATATAATTTGTTGGGAACTTTAGACTAACATATGTATTTCTGGAATTGGAATGTAAAATGTCTCTTACCTTTTATTTGCCGTTTTAAAACATTTCTGGAGCAATTTTTTGATAAAGAACCTTCCTGTCCCTTTTTGTTGACTATTACATGTTAAAAATTGTGTTTTGTATGTAGATATTTCAGTAGAATTTGCGTTTGATTCTTGTGTAGAAATTTCTAAATTTCCTTAAAAGTAGGAATACAACAGAAAATGACGGAAGCACGCTCTCATCGCTCCTCGGTAAAGTTTCGCGGTGGAATTTGTCGTTTTAAAACATTTTACATGAGAATTTTTGCACGTAAAACCTTCTTGCGGTTTAGATGTTCTAGCATACATGTTAAAATGCGTGTTTTGTTGACATATTCCGCTGGAAATTGAGTTTAAACGACGTGTTTAGGTCGGCTCACGCGGCTTGTGCCCAGCGGTATCACCCATTAGCGGCGGCACCGACTTCTGACACCGAAAAAAAAAAACAGAAACCGGGCGAATTTAAAACTCCGCCTCGCCTACGGCAGGCGGAGTAAAAAGGCAATTTAATTTTAATTTTGTGAATTTCGATTACAAAACATGCCTTGGACTGTCGACCAATTGATTTCGTCAGGCGATTACAGACTTGTGAGAGGAGGGGGGTAGCCTAATTACTAAAATGTAGTGAAAAAAGGACTTTCCATCTAATGGTGGGAGCAGGTTGGCGGGAACACTGGAGAATAAAGGTCCTGTCACAATGCAATTTTTCTTGCAACTTGAAATGCAATTCTACTATTGGGAGATGTAAAATTGGAAAATGCAAGTTTCCATCACAGTTTGCTGGGGTTTTTTAACGTACCAAACATTTGTCACAAATTTACTTAAGAGTAGATTTTCCCTGTAGCAAAAAAGATGGCAAATGTCGATTTTACCAGAGTGCATGGTAGTCTGAAATTGTTTAAAAAGGCAAATTAACGTCTTTTAAAGAACAGACAGAAGACAATAGGTTATTTTCACACTTGTGTTAAAATTTCAATCCAGTAGCTTTGTTTCTTGTCATCTTTTCCCACGTATTCTTTCTTGATACCTGCAATGCATTCTGGTAAAATCGACATGTCGCCATCTTTTTTGCTACGGTGAATGCAAGGAAAAGTGCACCGTGTGACAGGGCCTTAAGGGTAAGAGGTGGATAGAGAAGGAGACGGAGCAGTTACAAGTGCAAGAAAAATTGCACCGTGTGACTGGGCCTTGAGGGTGGGAGGTGGATAGGAGGAGACGGAGCAGGATGTGGGAGTCGTGCAAGGTCGGGATGTTAAAAAAGAACAAGGAATGTTATGTTTTTAATGCCTTTTAGACTTTTCTTGAGGCAATTAAAATTCAAACTGTCAAATCCAAACACTGTACAGAATGGCCGACTTTACGTGGTCTTTAGTTTTTACACAACCACTTGCATTGTTATCTTTTGCAGTTTGTTTACCATTTCAGTTATCTATCTTCAATAGAATTCTTTGAAATTTGTTTGTAGATCGACAAAATGCTTAACCTCCTCTCAACAACTGGCAGATTATGAAAAATGAAATTGTTAAAGGTATTGGAATATTGCATGTACAATATTGAATATGGGACAATTTGGGACGGTATAATTTTGGACATGACGGTTTCATTCTCACCTAATTTGACGATTATTTTGTGGGTACACATACCGTGGAATCTCATGTGCTCCAGAAGCATTTTAATCTTAGAAAAAGTCAAATAATGATGAACTGTGTTTTAAAAGAAAGTTAGAATCCTATTTGGTTCAAATCAATTGAATTATGGCCCAAGAGTTCATGAAAACACATACAAAAGGCTTTCTTAAAAAACTGAAATATCAAATCTAGCAATTTTATATGTTATGCCTCTAAACAACACAATTCTGTTTCTAAAAATTGGTACCCTACTAGACCTATATGCATGATTATACTAATTTGGACATATTTATTTTTACCCATTAAAATATAAATTTGTGTTTAATCATTCGTGTTTGTCATTATTTGACTTTGTAATGTTGGTTAAACATAAGGAGATTGAGGTGACTTTGCCAGAAACAAAAACATCCATTATTATACTAAAATTTCAATATATGTAGCAATTAAAACTAACCACAGGAAATATATTTCTACTTTTTAATTGAAATGTTTCTGTTATATGCACTATATCATATTTTTGATAAAAAATTACAACACCTATGTTATTTCCTGGTTTACTATCTCAATCATCTTTTGTTTAAGCTGGCTTTGAGTGTTCATTTGAAAGTTTGGAAAGTTCATTTGAAAATCACAATAGTTCTCAATGTTATATTGGACCCTTTAAAGTTAAAAAAATACTTTGTAATATTTTATACTACTGGTAATTTATCTTAGATACAGACTTTGTGATTTTGTACTAGAATGTTGACTTTCAAACTTTAAGATGAACTACTTATTAAGGACAAAATAAGCTAGCATATTGTCTTTTGTTTACAAAGTGGAACTTGTTTGGAATTGAGATGAACTGATGCAGTTGTTCTTTAACTTTATCAATTAATTACATATCTTAAATGAAAAAGAAAACCACAACTTGCCAAATAAATTCTGTGGGCTCTTTTTATTAGCAAAGAAAAGATGTGGCAGATGTAAGAATTTAAGAGTAAAAAAGTTTCCTTGGACTAAAAAAATTGACAGTATGCCAGATTTTCTAGATAAACAAGCAGTACAGATGTTGGCCAATAATAAGTATAAGTAACTACAATTTTTAATTTTAAAAGTTTTCTATTGATGCCTGGATACAGTAAATACTTTACCAGAGTTCTTCGTATTACATCGACTTGAAAAAGTTTTAAGTCACATGAAGCTTTTAGTTGATACTATGCAATTTCAAATTTTACAGACTTCTTAATTAACATGCCAAATTTACCTTGTTGAACATAAGGTCTTTCCTGAGAAAAAGTAAAACTGTCTGGCATTATATGGAGTAGAATAATTTAAATTAGTTTGAGACTTTGATTTGATAACAATTTTGATTTGTACTATTTACAATACAAGTGACCGGGTTGTATCGGATATACAAACCCAAGCTGAAGGCGAGATATCTGACATACACAGATGCGAATGTTGTAAATGGCTTGTGGAACTCGTCAATTTTATACATCAGATCTATAGCAAAGTGATTTTGAAAATACCGATTCTGTAAGATGAGAAAATTATTTCTTTTGTGTTTCCTGTATGATTTATTACTTTATAAGTTTCTTAATTAAAATTACAACATATTGCCTACTGGAACTTTTTATATTGTTTGGTTGTGGTGAATTTGTATTTTGGCAATTGAAATATTTCTGAATTTGTATGTGCATTTCCTTTGCTTCAGTTCAAGTTTACATTTCAAATATTCCACTTTGTAATACTTGCGTGGTAATAATAATATAAGAAAACAGGTTTACATGGCTCTTGAATATAGTCTTTTCAACAAGTAAGTAAAGATGAATTTATACTTCAAAGAGATATGTTCCTAACCTGACAATGGTACCTTCCAAAAAGACTAAATTTAAATTGATTCTTCGAATAAATTTTTTACTTTTCAATCCAAGATCAATCTAAGTTATGTATTTCTACTTTTATTTTGGTCTCTTTAACACTGAAACTATCAATTGTATATAAAGCAACTTCACTATCGAGTGACTTCATTAGTTGCTGGGCAAAGCCAAAGCATTGATTTTTCGGCTGTTTTCAATGAAAAATAGAATTTTGCCCAAAGTTATCTCAAATAAATTATCACAATTTGAACAAAAAGCTTCTGTTCTTGTGCCCACCAGAAAAATGAGATGTCTGAGACTTTCTTTGTATTTTTTTGCGAAAAATAGATCGCATGCACTGTTATGCAAAGAAAAGTGTAAGAGATTGGTTTCTGAAAAATGTCGTGTTACACACAATATTCTAAAAATGCTTGGGTTTTATTCTATGTATTTTTGAATTTTTTGTTAAAGAAAATAAAGGTAGCAATGTTTAGTGCATTTCACATTGTCAGGTTAGAAACGCAATAAGAAAAATGTGGCTCCGAACATTACAGCTTGGTCAATTTGGAATTTATAAAAAAATCGTTTCTTCGTTGTTTTTCGACGTTTTGAAGGGTTGTTTCGAGTACAAAAAAGTATTTTTAGGAAGAATTATGTGCCCACGTTACATGTCTCAAAGCCATCAAAATTCGTTGGTAATTCGTGCATGTATTTTTTCTGACTTATAAAAGCACAATTGATTAAAAATGATATTTTTCTTTTGACAAAAATACCTTTCTTCTGTGAGGCTGGCTGTATTTGAAAAAGCGTTGGTCAACGCTCCGCCAAAACTCGTGGGTTTTCTCCGGGTACTCCGGTTCTTCCCACTGGGAGAGTTGACAGGGTAGTTACATATGGTTATAAAAATGTGACTAACTTTTGAAAACCTTTCTACTTAGACTTGCTAAGCCTTCTCGTCATCTCTATCAGTTGCATGTTTTGAGCCACATGTTTTTCTTTGTAATTGTGAAACAACTCGTTATATGCTGGGTAAACCTTTGCAAAACTCTCAAAATTTATCACTTCAAGTTGTTTCATTGTTATAATATATTTTGAAGTATAAACATTTACTTACGTTGAAAAGACCCAAGTTTTTTAGGACTTTGTTCATTCACTTGTGTTATTGTTCTCTCTGCCATGTTCTGTTTTCTGTTGTTATTTTAATAAGTACAATGTGTGGTAGTTAATCTCTTTTTATTGTTATTCAAATTGTATGTAATCTTTACAAATTTTTTTAATAAATTGTTTACAAAATTTACTTGTGACCCCTTTTTAATTAAAAATTCAATTCCCATGGGAATTGAGAAATTGAATAAAAAAAATCCCCCTACCCCGGCCAGCTCCCCAAGTGCCACTTCCACCTAAGTAGAAGTACTTATACATGTAGTACAAGTACTTCTACTTATTCACGGTGGAAGTAGCACTCGGAGAACTGGCCGGGGTAGCCGGCAAAGAGAAGACCAACTTTGCAAGTGCTAATACAATTGCTAAGTTGATCTTCCCTAGAGAGCAGCCGCGCGTACCTAACAAATTAAAACAACAAACGTTAATGACTTAAGTACTTAGCATGCAAATTTGATTCCCAAAGCCAAAATGTCAAGTGCCCCCCGCTGATCCTACCAACTGCCT
Source organism: Muricea muricata (assembly GCA_963855995.1). NCBI lineage: Eukaryota > Metazoa > Cnidaria > Anthozoa > Malacalcyonacea > Plexauridae > Muricea > Muricea muricata. The sequence continues at coordinate 3,395,704 of OY979730.1, forward strand.
ACTTGCCTCAGTTCTAAGCTGTCTTCCTCAGTTCTAAGCTCCTGCATTCCATTCGTTACCTTCACTTTCCTCACCATCGCACAGTCACTCACAGCTGATAAACCCGCATGCACCACCACCACCCCGACTGCCACCCAATTTCGAAAATTAAGAGTTAAAATTTCGGTAAAGTATGCATTTTAAATGCAATTTATTTGGATATTTTAGATCAAACGTAAACAGAAAAAGCTCGTACATAAAAACAGGTGAGAATTCTATTTAAAATTTGCTTGCAAAATATAAAACTTAATTCGCATTTTTCTTAGTTAATAGTATAGATCAATTTAGTTGATGTTGAAACCTACTCTTAACTGTTTTGTTAGAAGTGACGACAGATTTTGGTTTTTAAGCATACTTTCAAAAATTTTAATTCCTTTAATAAACCTAACCCCATGCAACTTACACACGGCGCACACCCTCGCAGTCCATACATTTAGCTAATAAATTACGTTATAAACAAAAAAGCAAAATAAAAAGATAAATTACGTTATCTCTAGCTACTTAAACCCACTTAGACTGAGTTTTTGATTGAATTTTCAAACGTAAAACCTTAGCTGAATGGGCATGGGCTTTTCGTTGTGTTAACTGTTCCGGAGTAAATATAAACCTGGGGCCGGTTGTATCAAAGGCGTTTAGCTTAAACGGTGGATAAGTGAAATTTAAAAATCAGTTTTACACCTAGTACGGAACCGAAATTATGAGTTGAAATAGAATAAATATTTAGTTTTATATATAATTGTTCTTCTCAGGTCAAATAACTTCAGCTGGTTTGTTTATACAACATGGAAACGTGTTTCATATTTTTGACTTATCCACCGTTTAAGCTAAACGCCTTTGATACAACCGGCCCCTGATACTTACCAAAGTCCAAGGCTGGGTCAAATAAGCATGAGAATTAGGCAAAAATAAAAAGCAATTGAAACTCAACAGATTCACTAAAGTTGTTTTTTTTTTTTGGCAACTTATATCCTTAAGTGTAGATGACATGCAATTTTTAATGCCGTAATTCTCACACTTATTTAACCGAAACGCCTTCATTTGCATGGTACCTCGCAGCTGCTCTCAAACCACCTTCGTAATTTGCTTTAGTGTACACAAACAATGACTTCATTGTTCCTGCTTACCAAAACAAATCTGAAAGCACCAAGATACTTATCATATTAATAATCAAAGAGGATTCGCATTATGCAGTAATTACCATAAACAGACGCATCACCATTGAAACAAAGCATGCCGTATTCCCATGGGAATTTAAAATGCACAAAAAAATATAATGATCCTACTGATTTGCATGGATGTATGAACCAAATTAGCTAAGAAACAAAGAAATGATATATTCCCTTGGGAATTTAATGTAGCAAAAAGATGGCGGGTGTTGATTTTACCAGAATGCCTTGCGGTCTGAAATCGTTTAAAAACTTAAGGTAAATTAACCTCGTTTGAGGAACAGACAGATAGGTTATTTTGTCACTTGTGTTAAAATTCCGTCCATTAGCTTATCTTAAATATCATTTCACTGGTATTCTTGATTGATACCCGCATTAAATTCTGGTAAAATCGACATGCCACCATCTGTTTTGCTACGGTGAATTGGAATACAAGTCACATTTTCTCGCTTTTTAACCAGAGAACACATTCTTTAAAGGTAGAACGACGGAATTGATCGTTTGCAATCGACGCCATCTTTGTTGACGTTTGAAACACATGGCAACCACAAAGTATCTATTCATTATATCTGATCCTATCGAGCCATACATCTTTAAAGTATCATTCATAATACGCTAAAACTAACGATGAAATAGTAAATTGACACAAGTACTTCGCTGTAAACAGCTGAAGTAATCTGCAGAGTCAACCAAGATGGCGCCCAATCACACGAAATGACGTCATGTGCAAACCAAGAATAGTGACCAAATGCATCAACTATAATTTAGTGGCATTATTACGAAACTTATTTTTGTAAAACGTTCAATCCTACATGTTATTTTGTTTTGTTTTTAGAAATATCCAAATCCAAATGTTAGAGACGAAATTTCCAGGCGTTAAGGTATTGTTTCTTTAAAAAATATTGTCGACATTTACCATAATTTTACCTGTTTTTTGACTCGAAAATTGACTGCCAAACTCCTAGATATTCTATTTAATTATTTTGTTGAATGTATTTGATATCAATGTTATTTCAATCCAATTTTTTTCACTTAATTTGCTGTCTTTTCTTTTTCATTAACGAGAAATATCTATTAAATCCTCTTTGATCCCTCAATAATAAGTATCTTGTTTTCTACTAACTTGCACATTACCACTACTTTCTATTACAATGTCGTGTCTTCTTATTCTTGTGGATTGTTGTTTTGTGGGTCTTGCCGTCCAGGATCGTTCATTCTTTTCTCTTCTTGTGCGTTTTTTTCACATCCCATCACCCTTTGCAATAGTAGAAAGAATTAAGTCATGAGATGATAGTTACGAATAATTTATAAACTATAACATGATAAGTTTCTTGTACGTTTGCATGGTGAATACAATACACTTATTAAGCTTTGTGGAAACACCACGTAAATTTATTATTGCAATAATAAATTTACGTGGTGTTTCCACAAAGCTTAATAAGTAAACTATAACATATTAAGCACTTATTGGATGAGGTTTTTGTGATATGCGAAATGATCAATGTCGAGGTAAGAGTTATCAGCCGAGCCGAAGGCGAGTCAGATAACTCTTACCAAGACATTGATAATTTTGCATATCACAAAAACCGAATCCGATAATTGCTTTATTATACATTGTAAGTCTTTTTCCTCGAGCAATTGACGAATTTCGCCTTCGGAAGAGCTTAAAAAGCAAGATGCCATAACATGAAACAGAAAATATCGAAAAAATGTTGTTGCCATGCCAACCATTGATGCCAACGAATACCGCATACTGTAATAATCTGCACCGTAGGCTCAACATGCAGATAACTCAGTTATCTGCTAGCAGATAACTGAGCCATAGAATAAGAATACATAGAAGGGCCACTCGCGTCGGAGCCTTTGGAGTTTTTGAAGCCGCGCATGTCGCATTACGCACGTTATTAGCATTTTCTCAGCCAGTCAATTGCATTTTCTGGCCAATAGGAATGCTGAACTGGCTGGTGGCAGCCTGTAAACTGCATAAACATAGTGTGACATGTTGCACTGCTGAGTGGCCCTTCTATGTATTCTTATTGTATGACTGAGTTATCTGCAGATTGTGTGATAATCGCATTTATCTGCATACAACTGACCAATCACAACGCATAAAACAACTGCAATGTATAGTAATTAACACTTATTGACTGAGACCGAGGGAAACAGTATGTTTTGTAAACCAGAGACTGTCGATGTCGAGGTCTTTCCCGAGGTCTCAGTCAATAAGTATTTTATTATATACTGAGTGCCAAAAGAGAAGAAAAGTACCACAAATCAATCAAACATGTGTAAAAAGGATTACCTTTTACCTGACATGGCTACGTGAGGCTTTTGTGGATTTGTTGTCTACCGGTGAATAAAAGTAATGTCCACCGCTTAGCTACGTTGCCAGGGAGACAATAGAATTTCTCCACTATCACGTCATACGTTCTTAACCAATAAGAAACAGGAATAAATGAACTTTGACACTCAGTATATTATAAAATAGTATTAATTAGGCCGGCCAAATTATTGTGTAAGCTGTTAATATGAAATTTTTTTATTAAAATCTCGAGAATCATTAATAAATCGTGAGCAAAACACAAAAGAAAATCATAGCCGTGAAGGAGTCTTTATTTCTCACACGCACACAACTTGCAGCTACCCTAATTTATGAATTTAGATTAAAATATCTCGAGAATTAAACAACACGTAAGGAATGTGTAAATTCTTAAAGCTCTTTCGAACAATAAAAATTAATATCTCGCACTAATCTCTCTCAAAAGCTCTCTCAAATTTATTGCCGATATCTCTTTGAGAATTACTGTGCACGTGAAATGTAACTTATATCAAAACTAGCTTACTTCAAGCTGTTTGGGAATCAAGATTTTACGTGTCAACGAGATCAAATATGAATCTAAGATGGCAGACAGCGCATTAAATTTCTATCTTTACGACCAACTCCCCAACGAAAGGCTTTAATTCGCTCGAAAGTCGAATTTTGTTTTTTTTTATTGTTTCAGGTAGTGAAAGATCCTGTGTGCTTTTTACAGTACTACCGACACTAGCAACGTTAGTGCGAGATGTTAATTTTTATTGAAACAAAAGCTGAACTGCTAAAAAAATGGAAACGACAAGATAAAATAAAAAAACTTACTTTCACTCTATCTTTGGATCTTCTTGGCTTCGGTTGTTCTCGTTTCATCATGCTGTTTATGGTTTCATCTGGTTGGCGCACTCTCTTCATGGAGCATCAAGGCGGTCCAGTAGGTAACTAGCTCACTCGTGTCCAGTCAACCAACATAAAATAAGGAGAAAATTAATGTTACAAAATATTTTAGAATATAGGACACTAAGCTTTAATTGAATTGACTTTAACAAACCGTACATTGTGATAGTATTTGCATCTTAACATCTGATGGAGACGGCTTGTGATTTACTTCTTATGTCGATATGAATTCTTTCCCATCTTGTTGCATCATTAGTTGATGGTTGTTGTATTCACTTTTTACTTGGCATTCTTTGAAAAAAAAATTACGATGTTCAGAAAACTGTTTACAAGATAAGCAAAGAAAACTACGTTCACAAGCATTAGAGAGGACTAAGTAATTATAATAGGCGTGACAGGTCACAGAGGTTAGTCGACGAAGAAACTCATGGACAAATTCCCGGCATGATGATACCCCGATAGCAAGAAATACAGCAAGTGTAGAACGTGTACGTGTGAGCTTAAACTGTATGTATGCAACTCCAAGAAAAGCGCAACACAAAATGGCGGAATTTAAAGACATTTCTGGTGTCATTTCCAGTTCCCTAACTTTCGCGGACAAATATATTTATATATTTTTCTCAAATTTTTTTGAAGTAAATCTAGATGGATTTTGTGAATAAACAAATTAAAAAAAGTATTGCCCACGTTAGGAAACTAGAACGGGCGCCCAAGAATGCCCACAATTTCTCCAATCTGGATTATATTTATTGATTGCGCAAATGACTGATAAAAAATAAGAGAGTAATAAAATACCAAATGGTTTCCTCTTCAAGATAGTGTCATACATGCGCGCGGCATTTCGGGATATTTGGGAAAACTCGTGTTGAAGTTGAACCTAAGGCAACATGCCAAGTACATGGATGACGCTATCCTGCTCAGGAAACTATTTAGTAATTGTCTTACAAAATGATGACAGTGAAACACAAGTCAACGCCACGGCATTTAAATTTCTCGTGTAGGATTGTTTGATCCTGCACAGTAATAGCCAAGTGGCGCAATCGTCAGAGCAAACGCCTATCACATGTGAGGTCGTGGGTTCAATCCTTACTTCAGACTCGTGACACCCATGTGAGGAGTTAGTCAGTCGTGGGTTTATTCCGGGTACTCCGGTTTGCGAATGTTGACTGGATGGTTAAAATTGTAAAATATCAGTAATCACCGGAACACGGGTACTTAACTAAACTGCTGACGATGAGGCGGAACTCATAATGAATTAATGAAAATGTGTTTCACTGTAGTTATCATATAATGTAATTGCCAAGCTGAATGAATAATTCTCCAGTAACTACGTCATATGAATAACTTACAATTATGAGAGTAGTGGGGGGGGGGGGGGCAGCATAAAGATTGAAGTAGTGTCAAGGAAGGGGTACTACCCTGACGGGTACTAGGCGAAGAAGTAGAGTAAACAGGAGGAAGAAGATTAAATTGGAGTAAATAAGGGGGATTGGGGTAAAGAAGGGGAGAAGCAGGATAAAGAAACCAGTGGAAGGGGGTGCTATCCTGGAAGGAGTACCCGGGAAAGAAGAGGGTGAACAGGAGGAAAAGTAGATTGGAGAAAAGAAAGGGGAAATTAAACGGATCAGGAAATTCAGACTTGCAATTCAAATGAAAGGCAGCTCATTGGTCATGTAAACACTCGTTGAATCATGGTTCTCGCTTGCCTTTAGCTTGGAATCATCTTTGAATTTGAACTGAAAGTCTGAATTTGCATGTTTCTTGTATAGAGTGCAGTGTATCAGAACAGAAGAGGTTTTGAAGAAAAAGAAAGAAAGAATAAAAGTAAGTTAAAATTTGTAAAGAATAATGAAGAAACTATTGGTACAGCACTTGATACATGATGATAATCATCATTATAAACTCTCTATTAATCCGGGGGAGGGGGTATAATAGAGAATTTGCAATGATAGTAAGTATATTGTAATATTTGGGTTTTTACCACTAAATCCTCTTGAAAGTTCTTTTTGGCTGTGGCTTCTCTCATCACAGTTGTCTGTGCTTGTCTTGCAAAATCTCTGGAATATCTATAACGTGAAGGTCAATATTTAAGATTAGAAAAATAGAAACCGTAAAATAGAAAGAAATTTAAATCGTGGCGAATACTTTTTACGGTCTTGCTGGCATGACAAAAAGAGAGTATAGATTTATAAGATCATGTTGATTTATCCTTTATCTGAACTATATTTAACTTAGATTTTAAAATAGATTTCACCCTGGTAAGCAGACCGAATGGGTTTTCAAACAAGATAACATTTAATGACTAAAACGTGCACAGAATAGTTAGAGAATGCTTACATGTCGAATAAAAATCCAATACTTTTAATGTCCAACTACACAATAGCGATTTTCGTTGCATTTCTAGACTGGAGAAGAAGACGACGCCATTTTGATTTTGATTTCTCCCGACAACGGCAGATTTGTCTTCGCAATTTTTTTCCATTTCTTCGTCGTTTTAGCTCCAATTTGCTCGTTGTGTTTCTTTCGTACCTTCCTCGCCATTTCCGTACAATCAATGGACATTTATACTCAAGATTAAGACTGTATTGAGACTTTCAAAATGTTTGTCAGGAGACATAAAAATCGAAGCTTCTTCTTCGGGTTGCAGAAGCAAATGACGTCAGACGACCTTTGTCCGCCAGCAAATACCCGTATGTATAACATTCAATGATCTTTTTAGGAAGCTGAAAATCAGTTTTTATTGCGCGAACGAAATGTTTTTGCCATTATTTCTTACTCAGGTCTTTGTTCTACTACTTTACTTCCAGTTTAGTTAGGTAACTTGCCAAAAGAAACGCCTGTAAGGGACAATTTTGCATTTTTTTTTTATTTCGATGCTGATGAAGAAGAGAAGACTCGTTAGAGCTTTCATTGGCAAATATCTTTCCCTCCGTGGCCGAGAGGTAAAGACAACTGTCTTGACTTCGATTTTGGGTGGATCGAGGACCGGTCCAGTTCAACTGAGTTTGGTAAGAATTTAATTCTGATCGGTGCTCGATCCACCCAAAACTGAATTCAAAGCTGGGCGTGGAGTGCAGGAAAACACTAGGCAGTACCGCGAGGCCAAGGAGGCAAACGTTATTTTCCTAGTGTTGTTAACTAATATTTAAGCAAATTTCATTAACTTGACTGTCGGGGACAGACCTGTAGGGTTGGTGCATTGAAGACTTCTCGTCGTTATTTCCCTTCGTTCAAGAAGACAAGTTGTCTTCATCGAGAAATAACGACGAAAAGACTTCAAGACACCACTAAACCACTACACTCTAAAGCTACAGTGTAGTGGTTTAGCTAGCTAAACCACTACACTGTGCCAATATATGGCTGACTTCTTCCTAACGCTTACGGTACGACCATGGATGCGCAAAGATGCGCAAACACATTAAAGCCTTGAAAGCAAGTGTTTTCTTTTAGGAAAGAATCAAGGACGACAACGCTTACTAAATCAAAGCCGTCTAGTCATGTTTTAAGTACTTCAGCTATGTTTAACGATCTTTTACCAGATCTTTGCAAGAGGAAAAGTAAAATTTTGCATTATTATTAACTTTCCGTCAGTCGTTTCTTTCTTGATCGAGCATTATATGCCATTGTGTTCAGTGTCCTTGATATAGGAGCCATATACTTATGGCCTTGGGTTTAATTCCCAAACACTGAATGGCAGTGTTTTGCTCTTCCAATGAGATAACAAGATGGCACTGTAGAACGCGTGGTTTTATATAAGCTACGAGCGTCAAGATATCCTTGATAGGTAACTATTGATCCTACAATGGACACTTATGTTCACTGCCAATAGGAACGTTTCCAACTCACAGCTTGTACATAATGGATTTTATAGGTTGTGTCACAAGGAAACTGCAGTTCGGTCGTAAAATCAACTTGTTTTCAAGGTTGCCGGGTTTTAAACATTACTGACACTGTTAATGTTGTAGCTCGGAATTGTAAAACAACGGCGGCAATGCAGTTTTCTTGTGCCATAACCTGTAAAATGGGTGGTTTTATCATTTATATAAGCTACGACCGCCAAGCTTTATCCTTGATAGGAAACAATTGATCCCACCAACGACATTTGTATTCTCTACCGATAGGAACGTTTGAGACTTACAGCTTGTACATAACGCATTTTATCGGTGAGTCGTAAAACCAACCTGTTACTGCTCAGCAAACTACCAGTTCCCTCGATCAACGATAGTCGATGAAGCTTGGCGCTCGTAGGTTGTGTAAAACCAAGCATTTTACAGGTTATAGCCAGGTTAGCAGTATCTGCAATGTTTCAAAGCAACCACGAATAGAAACTGACAGCCAACGTTCTGAGTTAAGGTTTGTAGAATATACTACATGATTAGTTACAGCATGACCAGGCATATAGTAAATAACGCATTGCCATCTTGTTCCAAAGTTATCTTATTACTTGAAAGAGCTGAAGACTGCCATGCAGTGTTTGGGAATCAAACCCAAGGCCATAAATACATGACTCCTATATCAAGGACACTGAACACAATGACATATAAAGCTCGATCAAGAAAGAAACGACCGACGGAAAGTCAATAGTATATGCAAACTTCGACTTTCCTTCTTGCAAAGGCCTGGTCATAAAAGATCGTTAAACATAGCTGAGCAACTTAAAACATGCCTACACAGTTTTGATTTAATAAGCGTTATCGTCTTTGACTCTTTCCCGAAAGAAGACATATTCTTTACAGGCTGTACAGTGTTTGCGCATCTATGCTTCATGCCTTCTTGAAAAGACCTCGCCATAAAAGATCGTTTAACTTAGCTGAACAACTCGAGCGCCAAGCTTCATCGACTATCGTTGATCGAGGGAAATGGTAGTTTGCTGAGCAGTAACAGGTTGGTTTTACGACTCACCGATAAAATGCGTTATGTACAAGCTGTAAGTCTCAAACGTTCCTATCGGTAGAGAATACAAATGTCGTTGGTGGGATCAATTCTTTCCTATCAAGGATAAAGCTTGGCGGTCGTAGCTTATATGGTTATGGCACAAGAAAACTGCATTGCCGCCGTTGTTTTACAATTCCGAGCTACAACATTAACAGTGTCAGTAATGTTTAAAACCCGGCAACCTTGAAAACAAGTTGATTTTACGACCGAACTGCAGTTTCCTTGTGACACAACCTATAAAAGCCATTATGTACAAGCTGTGAGTTGAAAACGTTCCTATTGGCAGTGAACATAAGTGCCATTGTAGGATCAATAGTTACCTATCAAGGATATCTTGACGCTCGTAGCTTATATAAAACCACGCGTTCTACAGTGCCATCTTGTTATCTCATTGGAAGAGCAAAACACTGCCATTCAGTGTTTGGGAATTAAACCCAAGGCCATAAGTATATGGCTCCTATATCAAGGACACTGAACGCAATGGCATATAATGCTCGATCAAGAAAGAAACGACTGACGGAAAGTTAATAATAATGATGCAAAATTTTACTTTTCCTCTTGCAAAGATCTGGTAAAAGATCGTTAAACAGCTGAAGTACTTAAAACATGACTAGACGGCTTTGATTTAGTAAGCGTTGTCGTCCTTGATTCTTTCCTGAAAGAAAACACTTGCTTTCAAGGCTTTAATGTGTTTGCGCATCTTTGCGCATCCATGGTCGTACCGTAAGCGTTAGGAAGAAGTCAGCCATATATTATTGGCACAGTGTAGTGGTTTAGCTAGCTAAACCACTACACTGTAGCTTTAAAGTGTAGTGGTTTAGTGGTGTCTTGAAGTCTTTTCGTCGTTATTTCTCGATGAAGACAACTTGTCTTCTTGAACGAAGGGAAATAACGACGAGAAGTCTTCAATGCACCAACCCTACAGGTCTGTCCCCAACAGTCAAGTTAATGAAATTTGCTTAAATATTAGTTAACAACACTAGGAAAATAACGTTTGCCTCCTTGGCCTCGCGGTACTGCCTAGTGTTTTCCTGCACTCCACGCCCAGCTTTGAATTCAGTTTTGGGTGGATCGAGCACCGATCAGAATTAAATTCTTACCAAACTCAGTTGATCTGGACCGGTCCTCGATCCACCCAAAATCGAAGTCAAGACAGTTGTCTTTACCTCTCGGCCACCGAGGGAAAGATATTTGCCAATGAAAGCTCTAACGAGTCTTCTCTTCTTCATCAGCATCGAAATAAAAAAAAAATGCAAAATTGTCCCTTACAGGCGTTTCTTTTGGCAAGTTACCTAACTAAACTGGAAGTAAAGTAGTAGAACAAAGACCTGAGTAAGAAATAATGGCAAAAACATTTCGTTCGCGCAATAAAAACTGATTTTCAGCTTCCTAAAAAGATCATTGAATGTTATACATACGGGTATTTGCTGGCGGACAAAGGTCGTCTGACGTCATTTTCTTCTGCAACCCGAAGAAGAAGCTTCGATTTTTATGTCTCCTGACGAACATTTTGAAAGTCTCAATACAGTCTTAATCTTGAGTATAAATGTCCATTGATTGTACGGAAATGGCGAGGAAGGTACGAAAGAAACACAACGAGCAAATTGGAGCTGAAACAACGAAGAAATGGAAAAAAATTGCGAAGACAAATCTGCCGTTGTCGGGAGAAATCAAAATCAAAATGGCGTCGTCTTCTTCTCCAGTCTAGAAATGCAACGAAAATCGCTATTGTGTAGTTGGACATTAAAAGTATTGGATTTTTATTCGACATGTAAGCATTCTCTAACTATTCTGTGCACGTTTTAGTCATTAAATGTTATCTTGTTTGAAAACCCATTCGGTCTGCTTACCAGGGTGAAATCTATTTTAAAATCTAAGTTAAATATAGTTCAGATAAAGGATAAATCAACATGATCTTATAAATCTATACTCTCTTTTTGTCATGCCAGCAAGACCGTAAAAAGTATTCGCCACGATTTAAATTTCTTTCTATTTTACGGTTTCTATTTTTCTAATCTTAAATATTGACCTTCACGTTATAGATATTCCAGAGATTTTGCAAGACAAGCACAGACAACTGTGATGAGAGAAGCCACAGCCAAAAAGAACTTTCAAGAGGATTTAGTGGTAAAAACCCAAATATTACAATATACTTACTATCATTGCAAATTCTCTATTATACCCCCCCCCCCGGATTAATAGAGAGTTTATAATGATGATTATCATCATGTATCAAGTGCTGTACATATAGTTTCTTCATTATTCTTTACAAATTTTAACTTACTTTTATTCTTTCTTTCTTTTTCTTCAAAACCTCTTCTGTTCTGATACACTGCACTCTATACAAGAAACATGCAAATTCAGACTTTCAGTTCAAATTCAAAGATGATTCCAAGCTAAAGGCAAGCGAGAACCATGATTTAACGAGTGTTTACATGACCAATGAGCTGCCTTTCATTTGAATTGCAAGTCTGAATTTCCTGATCCGTTTAATTTCCCCTTTCTGTACTCCAATCTACTTTTCCTCCTGTTCACCCTCTTCTTTCCCGGGTACTCCTTCCAGGATAGCACCCCCTTCCACTGGTTTCTTTATCCTGCTTCTCCCCTTCTTTACCCCAATCCCCCTTATTTACTCCAATTTAATTTTCTTCCTCCTGTTTACTCTACTTCTTCGCCTAGTACCCGTCAGGGTAGTACCCCTTCCTTGACACTACTTCAATCTTTATGCTGCCCCCCCCCCCCCCCCACTACTCTCATAATTGTAAATTATTCATATGACGTAGTTACTGGAGAATTATTCATTCAGCTTGGCAATTACATTATATGATAACTACAGTGAAACACATTTTCATTAATTCATTATGAGTTCCGCCTCATCGTCAGCAGTTTAGTTAAGTACCCGTGTTCTGGTGATTACTGATATTTTACAATTTTAACCATCCTGTCAACATTCGCAAACCGGAGTACCCGGGATAAACCCACGACTGACTAACTCCTCACATGGGTGTCACGAGTCTGAAGTAAGGATTGAACCCACGACCTCACATGTGATAGGCGTTTGCTCTGACGATTGCGCCACTTGGCTATTACTGTGCAGGATCAAACAATCCTACACGAGAAATTTAAATGCCGTGGCGTTGACTTGTGTTTCACTGTAATCATTTTGTAAGACAATTACTAAATAGTTTCCTGAGCAGGATAGCGTCATCCATGTACTTGGCATGTTGCCTTAGGTTCAACTTCAACATGAGTTTTCCCAAATATCCCGAAATGCCGCCCGCATGTATGACACTATCTTAAAGAGGAAACCATTTGGTATTTTATTACTCTCTTATTTTTTATCAGTCATTTGCGCAATCAATAAATATAATCCAGATTGGAGAAATTGTGGGCATTCTTGGGCGCCCGTTCTAGTTTCCTAACGTGGGCAATACTTTTTTCAATTTGTTTATTCACAAAATCCATCTAGATTTACTTCAAAAAAATTTGAGAAAAATATATAAATATATTTGTCCGCGAAAGTTAGGGAACTGGAAATGACACCAGAAATGTCTTTAAATTCCGCCATTTTGTGTTGCGCTTTTCTTGGAGTTGCATAGATACAGTTTAAGCTTACACGTACACGTTCTACACTTGCTGTACTTCTTGCTATCGGAATATCATCATGCCGGGAATTTGTCCATGAGTTTCTTCGTCGACTAACCTCTGTGACCTGTCACGCCTATTATAATTACTTAGTCCTCTCTAATGCTTGTGAACGTAGTTTTCTTTGCTTATCTTGTAAACAGTTTTCTGAACATCGTAATTTTTTTTTCAAAGAATGCCAAGTAAAAAGTGAATACAACAACCATCAACTAATGACGCAACAAGATGGGAAAGAATTCATATCGACATAAGAAGTAAATCACAAGCCGTCTCCATCAGATGTTAAGATGCAAATACTATCACAATGTACGGTTTGTTAAAGCCAATTTCAATTAACGCTTAGTGTCCTATATTCTAAAATATTTTGTAACATTAATTTTCTCCTTATTTTATGTTGGTTGACTGGACACGAGTGAGCTAGTTACCTACTGGACCGGCGTGATGTTCCGCGAAGAGAGTGCGCCAACCAGATGAAACCATAAACAGCATGATGAAACGAGAACAACCGAAGCCAAGAAGATCCAAAGATAGAGTGAAAGTAAGTTTTTTTATTTTATCTTGTCGTTTCTATTTTTTTAGCAGTTCAGCTTTTGTTTCAATAAAAATTAACATCTCGCACTAACGTTGCTAGTGTCGGTAGTACTGTAAAAAGCACACAGGATCTTTCACTACCTGAAACAATAAAAAAAAACAAAATTCGACTTTCGAGCGAATTAAAGCCTTTCGTTGGGGAGTTGGTCGTAAAGATAGAAATTTAATGCGCTGTCTGCCATCTTAGATTCATATTTGATCTCGTTGACACGTAAAATCTTGATTCCCAAACAGCTTGAAGTAAGCTAGTTTTGATATAAGTTACATTTCACGTGCACAGTAATTCTCAAAGAGATATCGGCAATAAATTTGAGAGAGCTTTTGAGAGAGATTAGTGCGAGATATTAATTTTTATTGTTCGAAAGAGCTTTAAGAATTTACACATTCCTTACGTGTTGTTTAATTCTCGAGATATTTTAATCTAAATTCATAAATTAGGGTAGCTGCAAGTTGTGTGCGTGTGAGAAATAAAGACTCCTTCACGGCTATGATTTTCTTTTGTGTTTTGCTCACGATTTATTAATGATTCTCGAGATTTTAATAAAAAATTTCATATTAACAGCTTACACAATAATTTGGCCGGCCTAATTAATACTATTTTATAATATACTGAGTGTCAAAGTTCATTTATTCCTGTTTCTTATTGGTTAAGAACGTATCACGTGATAGTGGAGAAATTCTATTGTCTCCCTGGCAACGTAGCTAAGCGGTGGACATTACTTTTATTCACCGGTAGACAACAAATCCACAAAGCCTCACGTAGCCATGTCAGGTAAAAGGTAATCCTTTTTACACATGTTTGATTGATTTGTGGTACTTTTCTTCTCTTTTGGCACTCAGTATATAATAAAATACTTATTGACTGAGACCTCGGGAAAGCAGTATGTTTTGTGGACCCTCGACATCGACAGTCTCTGGTCCACAAAACATACTGTTTCCCTCGGTCTCAGTCAATAAGTGTTAATTACTATACATTGCAGTTGTTTTATGCGTTGTGATTGGTCAGTTGTATGCAGATAAATGCGACTATCACACAATCTGCAGATAACTCAGTCATACAATAAGAATACATAGAAGGGCCACTCAGCAGTGCAACATGTCACACTATGTTTATGCAGTTTACTGGCTGCCACCAGCCAGTTCAGCATTCCTATTGGCCAGAAAATGCAATTGACTGGCTGAGAAAATGCTAATAACGTGCGTAATGCGACATGCGCGGCTTCAAAAACTCCAAAGGCTCCGACGCGAGTGGCCCTTCTATGTATTCTTATTCTATGGCTCAGTTATCTGCTAGCAGATAACTGAGTTATCTGCATGTTGAGCCTACGGTGCAGATTATTACAGTATGCGGTATTCGTTGGCATCAATGGTTGGCATGGCAACAACATTTTTTCGATATTTTCTGTTTCATGTTATGGCATCTTGCTTTTTAAGCTCTTCCGAAGGCGAAATTCGTCAATTGCTCGAGGAAAAAGACTTACAATGTATAATAAAGCAATTATCGGATTCGGTTTTTGTGATATGCAAAATTATCAATGTCTTGGTAAGAGTTATCTGACTCGCCTTCGGCTCGGCTGATAACTCTTACCTCGACATTGATCATTTCGCATATCACAAAAACCTCATCCAATAAGTGCTTAATATGTTATAGTTTACTTATTAAGCTTTGTGGAAACACCACGTAAATTTATTATTGCAATAATAAATTTACGTGGTGTTTCCACAAAGCTTAATAAGTATATTGTATTCACCATGCAAACGTACAAGGAACTTATCATGTTATAGTTTATAAATTATTCGTAACTATCATCTCATGACTTAATTCTTTCTACTATTGCAAAGGGTGATGGGATGTGAAAAAAACGCACAAGAAGAGAAAAGAATGAACGATCCTGGACGGCAAGACCCACAAAACAACAATCCACAAGAATAAGAAGACACGACATTGTAATAGAAAGTAGTGGTAATGTGCAAGTTAGTAGAAAACAAGATACTTATTATTGAGGGATCAAAGAGGATTTAATAGATATTTCTCGTTAATGAAAAAGAAAAGACAGCAAATTAAGTGAAAAAAATTGGATTGAAATAACATTGATATCAAATACATTCAACAAAATAATTAAATAGAATATCTAGGAGTTTGGCAGTCAATTTTCGAGTCAAAAAACAGGTAAAAATATGGTAAATGTCGACAATATTTTTTAAAGAAACAATACCTTAACGCCTGGAAATTTCGTCTCTAACATTTGGATTTGGATATTTCTAAAAACAAAACAAAATAACATGTAGGATTGAACGTTTTACAAAAATAACTTTCGTAATAATGCCACTAAATTATAGTTGATGCATTTGGTCACTATTTTTGGTTTGCACATGCCGTCATTTCGTGTGATTGGGCGCCATCTTGGTTGACTCTGCAGATTACTTCAGCTGTTTACAGCGAAGTACTTGTGTCAATTTACTATTTCATCGTTAGTTTTAGCGTATTATGAATGATACTTTAAAGATGTATGGCTCGATAGGATCAGATATAATGAATAGATACTTTGTGGTTGCCATGTGTTTCAAACGTCAACAAAGATGGCGTCGATTGCAAACGATCAATTCCGTCGTTCTACCTTTAAAGAATGTGTTCTCTGGTTAAAAAGCGAGAAAGTGTGACTTGTATTCCAATTCACCGTAGCAAAACAGATGGTGGCATGTCGATTTTACCAGAATTTAATGCGGGTATCAATCAAGAATAGCAGTGAAATGATATTTAAGATAAGCTAATGGACGGAATTTTAACACAAGTGACAAAATAACCTATCTGTCTGTTCCTCAAACGAGGTTAATTTACCTTAAGTTTTTAAACGATTTCAGACCGCAAGGCATTCTGGTAAAATCAACACCCGCCATCTTTTTGCTACATTAAATTCCCAAGGGAATATATCATTTCTTTGTTTCTTAGCTAATTTGGTTCATACATCCATGCAAATCAGTAGGATCATTATATTTTTTTGTGCATTTTAAATTCCCATGGGAATACGGCATGCTTTGTTTCAATGGTGATGCGTCTGTTTATGGTAATTACTGCATAATGCGAATCCTCTTTGATTATTAATATGATAAGTATCTTGGTGCTTTCAGATTTGTTTTGGTAAGCAGGAACAATGAAGTCATTGTTTGTGTACACTAAAGCAAATTACGAAGGTGGTTTGAGAGCAGCTGCGAGGTACCATGCAAATGAAAGCGTTTCGGTTAAATAAGTGTGAGAATTACGGCATTAAAAATTGCATGTCATCTACACTTAAGGATATAAGTTGCCAAAAAAAAAAACAACTTTAGTGAATCTGTTGAGTTTCAATTGCTTTTTATTTTTGCCTAATTCTCATGCTTATTTGACCCAGCCTTGGACTTTGGTAAGTATCAGGGGCCGGTTGTATCAAAGGCGTTTAGCTTAAACGGTGGATAAGTCAAAAATATGAAACACGTTTCCATGTTGTATAAACAAACCAGCTGAAGTTATTTGACCTGAGAAGAACAATTATATATAAAACTAAATATTTATTCTATTTCAACTCATAATTTCGGTTCCGTACTAGGTGTAAAACTGATTTTTAAATTTCACTTATCCACCGTTTAAGCTAAACGCCTTTGATACAACCGGCCCCAGGTTTATATTTACTCCGGAACAGTTAACACAACGAAAAGCCCATGCCCATTCAGCTAAGGTTTTACGTTTGAAAATTCAATCAAAAACTCAGTCTAAGTGGGTTTAAGTAGCTAGAGATAACGTAATTTATCTTTTTTTTTTGCTTTTTTGTTTATAACGTAATTTATTAGCTAAATGTATGGACTGCGAGGGTGTGCGCCGTGTGTAAGTTGCATGGGGTTAGGTTTATTAAAGGAATTAAAATTTTTGAAAGTATGCTTAAAAACCAAAATCTGTCGTCACTTCTAACAAAACAGTTAAGAGTAGGTTTCAACATCAACGAAATTGATCTATACTATTAACTAAGAAAAATGCGAGTTAAGTTTTATATTTTGCAAGCAAATTTTAAATAGAATTCTCACCTGTTTTTATGTACGAGCTTTTTCTGTTTACGTTTGATCTAAAATATCCAAATAAATTGCATTTAAAATGCATACTTTACCGAAATTTTAACTCTTTTAATTTTCGAAATTGGGTGGCAGTCGGGGTGGTGGTGGTGCATGCGGGTTTATCAGCTGTGAGTGACTGTGCGATGGTGAGGAAAGTGAAGGTAACGAATGGAATGCAGGAGCTTAGAACTGAGGAAGACAGCTTAGAACTGAGGCAGGTAGGCAGTTGGTAGGATCAGCGGGGGGCACTTGACATTTTGGCTTTGGGAATCAAATTTGCATGCTAAGTACTTAAGTCACTAACGTTTGTTGTTTTAATTTGTTAGGTACGCGCGGCTGCTCTCTAGGGAAGATCAACTTAGCAATTGTATTAGCACTTGCAAAGTTGGTCTTCTCTTTGCCGGCTACCCCGGCCAGTTCTCCGAGTGCTACTTCCACCGTGAATAAGTAGAAGTACTTGTACTACATGTATAAGTACTTCTACTTAGGTGGAAGTGGCACTTGGGGAGCTGGCCGGGGTAGGGGGATTTTTTTTATTCAATTTCTCAATTCCCATGGGAATTGAATTTTTAATTAAAAAGGGGTCACAAGTAAATTTTGTAAACAATTTATTGAAAAAATTTGTAAAGATTACATACAATTTGAATAACAATAAAAAGAGATTAACTACCACACATTGTACTTATTAAAATAACAACAGAAGAAAACAGAACATGGCAGAGAGAACAATAACACAAGTGAATGAACAAAGTCCTAAAAAACTTGGGTCTTTTCAACGTAAGTAAATGTTTATACTTCAAAATAGATTATAACAATGAAACAACTTGAAGTGATAAATTTTGAGAGTTTTGCAAAGGTTTACCCAGCATATAACGAGTTGTTTCACAATTACAAAGAAAAACATGTGGCTCAAAACATGCAACTGATAGAGATGACGAGAAGGCTTAACAAGTCTAAGTAGAAAGGTTTTCAAAAGTTAGTCACATTTTTATAACCATATGTAACTACCCTGTCAACTCTCCCAGTGGGAAGAACCGGAGTACCCGGAGAAAACCCACGAGTTTTGGCGGAGCGTTGACCAACGCTTTTTCAAATACAGCCAGCCTCACAGAAGAAAGGTATTTTTGTCAAAAGAAAAATATTATTTTTAATCAATTGTGCTTTTATAAGTCAGAAAAAATACATGCACGAATTACCAACGAATTTTGATGGCTTTGAGACATGTAACGTGGGCACATAATTCTTCCTAAAAATACTTTTTTGTACTCGAAACAACCCTTCAAAACGTCGAAAAACAACGAAGAAACGATTTTTTTATAAATTCCAAATTGACCAAGCTGTAATGTTCGGAGCCACATTTTTCTTATTGCGTTTCTAACCTGACAATGTGAAATGCACTAAACATTGCTACCTTTATTTTTTTTAACAAAAAATTCAAAAATACATAGAATAAAAACCAAGCATTTTTAGAATATTGTGTGTAGCACGACATTTTTCAGAAACCAATCTCTTACACTTTTCTTTGCATAACACTGCATGCGATCTATTTTTCGCAAAAAAAATACAAAGAAAGTCTCAGACATCTCATTTTTCTGGTGGGCACAAGAACAGAAGCTTTTTGTTCAAATTGTGATAATTTATTTGAGATAACTTTGGGCAAAATTCTATTTTTCATTGAAAACAGCCGAAAAATCAATGCTTTGGCTTTGCCCAGCAACTAATGAAGTCACTCGATAGTGAACTTGCTTTATATACAATTGATAGTTTCAGTGTTAAAGAGACCAAAATAAAAGTAGAAATACATAACTTAGATTGATCTTGGATTGAAAAGTAAAAAATTTATTCGAAGAATCAATTTAAATTTAGTCTTTTTGGAAGGTACCATTGTCAGGTTAGGAACATATCTCTTTGAAGTATAAATTCATCTTTACTTACTTGTTGAAAAGACTATATTCAAGAGCCATGTAAACCTGTTTTCTTATATTATTATTACCACGCAAGTATTACAAAGTGGAATATTTGAAATGTAAACTTGAACTGAAGCAAAGGAAATGCACATACAAATTCAGAAATATTTCAATTGCCAAAATACAAATTCACCACAACCAAACAATATAAAAAGTTCCAGTAGGCCATATGTTGTAATTTTAATTAAGAAACTTATAAAGTAATAAATCATACAGGAAACACAAAAGAAATCATTTTCTCATCTTACAGAATCGGTATTTTCAAAATCACTTTGCTATAGATCTGATGTATAAAATTGACAGTTTCACAAGCCATTTACAACATTCGCATCTGTGTATGTCAGATATCTCGCCTTCAGCTTGGGTTTGTATATCCGATACAACCCGGTCACTTGTATTGTAAATAGTACAAATCAAAATTGTTATCAAATCAAAGTCTCAAACTAATTTAAATTATTCTACTCCATATAATGCCAGACAGTTTTACTTTTTCTCAGGAAAGACCTTATGTTCAACAAGGTAAATTTGGCATGTTAATTAAGAAGTCTGTAAAATTTGAAATTGCATAGTATCAACTAAAAGCTTCATGTGACTTAAAACTTTTTCAAGTCGATGTAATACGAAGAACTCTGGTAAAGTATTTACTGTATCCAGGCATCAATAGAAAACTTTTAAAATTAAAAATTGTAGTTACTTATACTTATTTTTGGCCAACATCTGTACTGCTTGTTTATCTAGAAAATCTGGCATACTGTCAATTTTTTTAGTCCAAGGAAACTTTTTTACTCTTAAATTCTTACATCCGCCACATCTTTTCTTTGCTAATAAAAAGAGCCCACAGAATTTATTTGGCAAGTTGTGGTTTTCTTTTTCATTTAAGATATGTAATTAATTGATAAAGTTAAAGAACAACTGCATCAGTTCATCTCAATTCCAAACAAGTTCCACTTTGTAAACAAAAGACAATATGCTAGCTTATTTTGTCCTTAATAAGTAGTTCATCTTAAAGTTTGAAAGTCAACATTCTAGTACAAAATCACAAAGTCTGTATCTAAGATAAATTACCAGTAGTATAAAATATTACAAAGTATTTTTTTAACTTTAAAGGGTCCAATATAACATTGAGAACTATTGTGATTTTCAAATGAACTTTCCAAACTTTCAAATGAACACTCAAAGCCAGCTTAAACAAAAGATGATTGAGATAGTAAACCAGGAAATAACATAGGTGTTGTAATTTTTTATCAAAAATATGATATAGTGCATATAACAGAAACATTTCAATTAAAAAGTAGAAATATATTTCCTGTGGTTAGTTTTAATTGCTATATATATTGAAATTTTAGTATAATAATGGATGTTTTTGTTTCTGGCAAAGTCACCTCAATCTCCTTATGTTTAACCAACATTACAAAGTCAAATAATGACAAACACGAATGATTAAACACAAATTTATATTTTAATGGGTAAAAATAAATATGTCCAAATTAGTATAATCATGCATATAGGTCTAGTAGGGTACCAATTTTTAGAAACAGAATTGTGTTGTTTAGAGGCATAACATATAAAATTGCTAGATTTGATATTTCAGTTTTTTAAGAAAGCCTTTTGTATGTGTTTTCATGAACTCTTGGGCCATAATTCAATTGATTTGAACCAAATAAGATTCTAACTTTCTTTTAAAACACAGTTCATCATTATTTGACTTTTTCTAAGATTAAAATGCTTCTGGAGCACATGAGATTCCACGGTATGTGTACCCACAAAATAATCGTCAAATTAGGTGAGAATGAAACCGTCATGTCCAAAATTATACCGTCCCAAATTGTCCCATATTCAATATTGTACATGCAATATTCCAATACCTTTAACAATTTCATTTTTCATAATCTGCCAGTTGTTGAGAGGTTAAGCATTTTGTCGATCTACAAACAAATTTCAAAGAATTCTATTGAAGATAGATAACTGAAATGGTAAACAAACTGCAAAAGATAACAATGCAAGTGGTTGTGTAAAAACTAAAGACCACGTAAAGTCGGCCATTCTGTACAGTGTTTGGATTTGACAGTTTGAATTTTAATTGCCTCAAGAAAAGTCTAAAAGGCATTAAAAACATAACATTCCTTGTTCTTTTTTAACATCCCGACCTTGCACGACTCCCACATCCTGCTCCGTCTCCTCCTATCCACCTCCCACCCTCAAGGCCCTGTCACACGGTGCAATTTTTCTTGCACTTGTAACTGCTCCGTCTCCTTCTCTATCCACCTCTTACCCTTAAGGCCCTGTCACACGGTGCACTTTTCCTTGCATTCACCGTAGCAAAAAAGATGGCGACATGTCGATTTTACCAGAATGCATTGCAGGTATCAAGAAAGAATACGTGGGAAAAGATGACAAGAAGCAAAGCTACTGGATTGAAATTTTAACACAAGTGTGAAAATAACCTATTGTCTTCTGTCTGTTCTTCAAAAGACGTTAATTTGCCTTTTTAAACAATTTCAGACTGCCATGCACTCTGGTAAAATCGACATTTGCCATCTTTTTTGCTACAGGGAAAATCTACTCTTAAGTAAATTTGTGACAAATGTTTGGTACGTTAAAAAACCCCAGCAAACTGTGATGGAAACTTGCATTTGCCAATTTTACATCTCCCAATAGTAGAATTGCATTTCAAGTTGCAAGAAAAATTGCATTGTGACAGGAGCTTTATTCTCCAGTGTTCCCGCCAACCTGCTCCCACCATTAGATGGAAAGTCCTTTTTTCACTACATTTTAGTAATTAGGCTACCCCCCTCCTCTCACAAGTCTGTAATCGCATGACGAAATCAATTGGTCGACAGTCCAAGGCATGTTTTGTAATCGAAATTCACAAAATTAAAATTAAATTTCCTTTTTTCAATAAATTTGAACCAGAACCAACTCTATACATAGAACTGTCTCAGCATACTTTCTTCGACAATCTCAACAATTCAAGACCTCATTCAGTTTCTATAGCGGATTTCATGGTATTATTATCGAACCAACTTCAACTGAAAACGGTAGCCTTAATCTTACATGCGACCATAGCCATGCTTGGAAAGCACAAACTTACAATACTCGAAAATTGTACTTATTTCCAGTCTGATCTCTCAAAAATCGATCTCTATGCACAATCTAAGTACTTTGCTACAAATAATGATAGAAAATAAAGCATATTACCTTAAAACAAAGTTAGGATGCATGAAAATTTAGAGGACTTTCAAGGAGCAAAATCTTCGAGCTAGAGAAAAATTTTGAAAAAATAGTATTCGGAAAATCTTCGAGCAGCGTCGGAAACCGACGAATTCCGAGGAACGCCGAAACTACCACTTTGTGTCGACATGCTCCGAGCAAGTTCCTTGTTCCTGATTCAGAAGAAGCTGTATCACAGATCAGATATATACAGATAGGGAACTCGCACTCAATAACCTCAATTTTTGTGTCCCCGTGCTCACGTCATTCCACGCGCCACGCAAATTGCTCTGGCAAGTGTCGTTCGTCGTGTTTTCAGTCAAAAGCATAGGAAAAACGCCGTTCGAAAGTACAAAAATGAATATTTTTGCGAAGTTCCTTCACCGATCTTCATTTTGTATGTATGTAGATATTTCAGTAGAATTTGCGTTTGATTCTTGTGTAGAAATTTCTAAATTTCCTTAAAAGTAGGAATAAACCAGAAAATGACGGAAACACGCTCTCAAAACTTCACCGCGACACATCGCTGGAATTTGTCGTTTTAAAGCATTTTGCATGAGAATCTTTGCACGTAAAACCTTCTTGCGGTTTAGATGTTCTAGCATGCACGTTTAAATGCGTGTTTTGTTGACACATTTCGCTAGAAATTGAGTTTAAACGCCGTGTTTAGGTCGGCTCACGCGGTTTGTGCCAGCGGTATCACCCATGAGCGCTGCACCGACTTCTGACACCGAAAAAAAATAAAAAAAAAAAAAAACAGAAACGGGGCGAATTTAAAACTCCGCCTCGCCTACGGCAGGCGGAGTAATTATAAGTAATTCTAGTCTACCTTAGCAGTAGACTAGAGTTACGTTAGTTAAACTAAGGTGGGTTTCAACTCTACCTTAGTTTAACCAACGTAACTCTAGTCTACTGCTAAGGTAGACTAGAATTACTTATAATTAGTAACTAAGGTAACTCTGGTGTACAAACTATAGTACAGTAGAGTTACAAAGCGCATGTCATACAGAGTTACCTAATGGTAACCGTAATAACTAGACAACAGCGAGAGCTATAAGTTTGTGAAATTCTATGGGGTGGTAAGGGTGGCGGGGCGGTTAGTGGGATTAGTTATAACTGTAAGTACCTAGCACTCTTTTATGTCTAGTGCTATAACTAATCCCACTAACCGCCCCGCCACCCTTACCACCCCATAGAATTTCACAAACTTATAGCTCTCACTGTTGTCTACTTGTTACGGTTAGCATTAGGTAACTCTATATGACATGCGTAGAAGGTAACGCTAATCTAGTATAGTTAGTACACTAGAGTTAACTAAAGTAACTCTAGTCTACCTTAGCAGTAGACTAGAGTTACGTTAGTTAAACTAAGGCAGAGTTAACCTCCACCTTAGTTTAACTAACGTAACTCTAGTCTACTGCTAAGATAGAATAGAGTTACTTTAGTTAACTCTAGTGTACTAACTATACTAGATTAGCGTTATCTTCTACGCATGTCACATAAAGTTACCTAATGGTAACCGTAATGCTAACGGTAATAACTGGTGGCGGAGCGGTTAGTGAGATTATACAAAGTATACAAACTTATAACTGTGAGTACCTAATACTAGTTTATAATTACTATACTTACAAATTGTAGTCCAAAGGAAGATAGTGTATTCCAGCTAGTGCACATCTCTATATGGCTCCAGGAATTGAACCAGGCAACCTAATTAGGTCCACTCTAATTAGGTACCCTCCAGGGCCTTTTTTGTTAAATCTTAGTAATAACAAGACTGCAGAAAATATAGTAACGTACAACCTATGCTTTCGTGTGCTTTTATTAGCCGCAACTACGGACATTAAAACGAAAGCCGAACTGACAAAGAAAATAGAAACCAATAACCAATTGCATGTTTTCAGAGAACTGTTTACAAGATAAGCAAAGAAAACTAAAGCAGCTGCGAGCTACCATGTGGTTAAAGTTGTAAAATTTGGACTATATAAAGTATACAGTAAACTGCAGGGACATTAAAAATTGCATGAAAACTACACAACGGATTTTTAAATCCTTAAAAATCTTTTTTTTTTAATTTAAAAATTGCCATAGATGAGTCTTAATAAAAAAACTTTAGTGTTGTTTCACGTTTTAAATTGCTTTCTATCTTTGCATAATTCTCATGCTTATTTGACCCAGCTTCAAACATTGGTAAATGTCAGATTAATATTTACTTCCGACCAGTTAAGACGACGAAAATTCCAATTCTTTCAGCTAAGATTTTACATTTAAAAACTCGATCAAATAATCAGTCTGCAAGTGGGTCTGATAACGTAATTTACTTTTCATTTTGATTTTTGTTTATAACGTAATTTAGTAGCTAGAGCAAATGTATGGACGGCGAGGGAATGAGCCGTGTGCAAGTTTCATGGTGTTGGGCTTACTAAAGGAATTAAAAATTTTGAGAGCATGCTTTACGAGTTAGTCCTCAACTTTTAATCTCTCTGAGGATGGTTCCAAAACTTTACGATTAAGTTCTCAACATTTAATTGCTCTAAAAGTCAAGTATACGCAGCCCACCTGTGTTTGTATACGATCTTTTCTGTTCACGTTTGGCCTGAAATGTCCGAATAAATTACATTTAAGATGTATACTTCACCAAAATTTTAATATTTTTAATTTTAGGATAAACGTTTGCTGATTTAATTTACCAGGTATGCGTGGCGCTCTTTAGAGAAAATCAACTTAGCAAAAGCATTAGCATTAGCATTTGCAAGGTTGGTTTTCTCTTCGCCACGCTGCCCCGTCAGCCCTCCGAGTGCTAATTCTGATGCTCATGGTATATGACCCAGCCCCTTAGACTTTGGTTAGTCTCAGGTTTCTATTTACGTCGGACATCTTAATTTACAAAACGAAAAGCCCACGATGCCCTTTCAGTTAAAGTTTTACACTTGAAAACTCAATCAAATTACTCAGTCAAAGTGGGTTTAATTTGCTAGAGACAACGAAATCTATGTTTTGATTCTTTTGTTTATAGTGTAATTAATTAGGTAAGGGTGTGAGCAATGTGTAACGCCGGATTTAGACATCGTCAAACTTTTCATGTGCAGAATCTAATGCAAAACTCTTTGTTTTAGCCTATTCACATGCAGTGGCGTAGCCAGTCCGAAAATTTATTCCCGTTATGCAAATTTCAAGTTACTATCATTATTCAATTCTTTAGAAATTGATTTTTTTCGCAGTCAGTAAACTTGAAAATATTTGCATACCGGGACTAAATCGTCGGACTAAATTCTTGAAAGTATGCTAAAAAATCTATTGTCACTATCAACAAAACTGCTAGGAGTATGTCTCAACATCAACTAAACTGGCCTATTATATTTTTAGTATATTATGTAAATAAATTTAAGTAGAATTCTCACCTGTTTTATATACGACTTTTGATGTTTTACCATTGGACTTTTTTTTTGTTAGTTTACGTTTGACCTAAAATATCCACATAAATTGCATTTAAAATGCATGCTTTACCGAAAATGTAATTCTTTTAATTTGCTGAATGCTGGGTTATCATCTGTGAGTGAGTGTGTAATAGTGAGGAAAGTGAGGGCAACGAATGGAACGCAGGATCTTAGGACTGAGGAAGACAGAGAACTGAGGCAGGTAGGCAGTTGTAGGGTCACTCAGCAGTGCAGCATCTACCCCTATTTTTATACTGTTTACTAGCCAGAAGAATGGCGGAACAGCTGGTTCAGCGTTTTTATTGGCCTGAAAATGCAATTGACTGGCCAGAACCAGCTAAATGAACATGTATAAGGGCCTGTTCAAACGAATGCAACATTGTTGGGCCAACAACACGCGACAATGTTGAAGCGCCTTAATAAAGCGCTCCCTTAGCGTATTGTTTGACATTCCAAGGCAATCTATTGTTGTTGAGAACTTTTACCTTAAAATAACTGAGATTGATATAGCACAAAGCACTATTTAAAAAGTGTTGGATGATGTTGGTCCAACAATGTTGCATCCCTTTGAACAGGCCCTAATGCGACATGCTTTGGGACACAAACTCCAGAGGTTCCGACTCGAGTGGCCCTTCTGTTTAGTTCATATTCTGTGGTTGTGCATCAGTGGGCTCAGGGCACTTGCCATTTGGATCGTTTATTCAGCTATATAGATGGTTTATTTAAATTAAAATTTTCCTGCAAAAGTCGTCGGTAAACCATCATAAACTTGCCTAGGGGATCAAATTTCCATGCGAAGTACTTAGGTGGCTCTTCAAAGGAGATCAACTCAGCAATACACGTTAGAGGTCCTCACGTCACGCCAGAGTTAAACAATGAATTGCAATGCAGTGTGGGAAACATGCGGGAAAAATTTACCTTGTACTTATAAGCATTGAAAACCGCGTGACGTAAGCACTTCTTAGTAGTGATTGACCGATAATCGGTATCGGTATCGGGCCGATATTTGCCATATCGGTAGACAATCGGTATCGGTAGTTTTGTACATATTTACCGATTGTGTGAAACCGATAGTTGAGAAAATTCACGCTGTACAAATTATATGCATCGCGCGTGAGTGCACGTACAAGCGCTTGTGTCCGGCCATTTTCTATAAAAAATTGAAAATGAAATATGAAATTTGAACCTTAGTACGCTTGCTTCTTATGTGCGTGCAGAGCAAGTATACGTGCAATCGATCCAATGAACCATTCATTGGATCAATTGCACGTATACTTGCTATGATTATACTTGCTTGTATCTGCTAGGGACTCAGGGTAAAACCATGACTTTACCCTAAGCAAATGTCGCGTTTTATCAGTATTCTTTTGCGGATGCATGTCATATATTCATTACTTTTATTAATTGAGATACGATTATTCTCTTTCACTCCCTAGGCAACGTTCTGAGCTACAAATTCAAGATATTTCGTATTTCTATTATGATTCGTTGTCGCGAAATTGTGTTTGCAAATATACCAATATTTTTTACCAATGATTTTGTAGGTAAATCAGTTAGTAATAGCTAATGATAACAAAAAATTATTTTTCTCGTGTAGTAGACTAAAAGTAGACATCGTTAACATACTACAGTTTCAATTCAACTTGAACTATAAAAATTTTTTTGTGTCCAATATCGCCTAAAACATAATCTAAAATTCAAATCAAAATGAGTGACGTCACCTTGATTTGATCAACTGATAACATTATGACGTCATTAAAAATCGGTATCGGGTACGAGTGATGAAAAAAAAATCGGCTATCGGTAAAACCGATGTTTGCACTATCGGTCAATCACTACTTCTTAGGTCTATTTGCATCAGCAGATTCATTTTCTTAAGCCCGATTTGCACTTGGCGAATTTGTTCGCGCGAACAGCAAAAAAAGTAGGAACGGTTCCTACTTGTTCGCGGCGAATTTTTTCGCCAACCAATGTTAACCAATCACGTTGCCGAATTTTTGTTTTCGCGTCGCCGGCGAACAAATTCGCCAAGTGGAAAACGGGCTTTAATTCCCATGGGAATTAGCGTACACGGTCACGCGTACATTTTGTAAACAATTTATAGAAAAAAAAATGGTAAAAATAATCATAAAGTGAAACTTTTTTAGAGTTTTGCAAATCAGGAATCTGGCATAAAATACCGAGTTGTTTCACTACTATAAAACACAGTATATCGCTCAAAAACGGATTAGGTTGAAGTGATATGTTGTTCTCTTTATAAAAGTATTTTTTAAATTTTTTAATCGTGTTTACAAGGACAGTAAGGCTTAAGGTCGAATTAAAAAGGTGGTTTGCAAAAGTTAGTTATACTTTTATAATCATGTAACTACCTTGTCAACTTTTCCTGATTGAATAAAGGCGAGTATATCCGGAGAAAACCCACGACTTTTGCAGCCAAATTACAATTTGAATGAACCATCTATATAGCATATTAAAAACATTTGTCAAAACACAAATTTTTCTGGAAATCAATCAGTATCAAATTTGGTCGTTTGCATCGGCGTTGGTAGATTTTATGAATAAATAAGCCAAACTGTCAGCAATTTATCCAGGCAAGTGGCATAGGAACCAAAATTGTTAGTCAGAGACACCAGCATTTGATGTTGTATATATTATGAAGCTTTTTGAATGTTTTTATAAAATATTAAGCCAAACAAAAATACAATTAACTTTAACCAAACAGGAGCTTATTTTTCATAGAACACAGTTTACTATTATTTGACTAAATATCTGAGATTAAAGACTTTCCATGATACGTTCTTGCACAAAATGATCAAATTGAATATTTGAATGAGAATAAAAAGCTTCCATTTCCCAAATTATACTGTCCTAATTGTTGTACAATAATGAGATAACACTAACATTCAACATTGTCTTTCTTGACATATTTTTGGTGATGGAAAAAACATTGCAGTTATTTTGTTTCAAAACAAACACAGCCACTTATTTTCAAATCATAAGTTAATGATTCGCCTGCCACACATGTGACATGGCCATTGCGTGATCGTTGAAGAATCACCCAAACAATATTCGAAGCATCACTTCAATTTAAAATAAAACATTTAAACATAAAAATATTTAGACCTCCCACTGACCGTTTGATTAATCTGCTAGATATGCATTCATATCATGGAGCTTTCAATGCACTGTAGATCTACAAAAAATGTCAGAAGATAACAAATAAAAATTTAAGCAGAAATGTCTCAATTTCATTCAATAGGGGGGAGGGGAGGGGGGATTCAGCTTCTTCACAAGGTCAGGGTCACTAGAACAATGTATACAAATCACTGTGCACACATATTATCTGACCATGTCAACATTCCCTGTGAGGAAACATGAATACAAAGAAAACGTGACTTGAGTGGGAAGTATTTCAAACATGTTAAGGAGACCCTCTTAAACATTGAAATTGCAACCTTTGAGGTACAAGGCAAGTGGTTTAACAGATTTCACTATCGAAGTTTTATTATGTATAAACTACACTTTGCATGGAAGAGTGGATATATTTATTTGATCTGGGCAAGTCATAATGCCATCAATATTTAACAGGATGCCTTTGGTATAGTGAGTAAACAGTAGGGCCACTCGGCAGTGCAATATGTCGCCATTTTTATGCAGTTTACTGGCCAGAATAATGCCCAACAGCCAGCTCAGCATTTTTGTTGGCAGATGTCAGGTCTACATTTAATCTTCTGCATTTTGTGGGAGACTCGCACATTTAGGAAATATGCTTTATCTCCCCTGAATAACACCATCTTCAGAAATATCCGACATTGAGATTCAAATAACCAATTGCATGTTTTCAGAAAACTGTTTACAAGATAAGCAAAAAAAAACTAAAGCAGCTGCGAGCTACCATGTGGTTAAAGTTGTAAAATTTGGACTATATAAAGTATACAGTAAACTGCAGGGACATTAAAAATTGCATGAAAACTACACAACGGATTTTTAAATCCTTAAAAATCTTTTTTTTAATTTAAAAATTGCCATAGATGAGTCTTAATAAAAAAACTTTAGTGTTGTTTCACGTTTTAAATTGCTTCCTATCTTTGCATAATTCTCATGCTTATTTGACCCAGCTTCAGACATTGGTAAATGTCAGATTAATATTTACTTCCGACCAGTTAAGACGACGAAAATTCCAATTCTTTCAGCTAAGATTTTACATTTAAAAACTCGATCAAATAATCAGTCTGCAAGTGGGTCTGATAAGGTAATTTACTTTTCATTTTGATTTTTGTTTATAACGTAATTTAGTAGCTAGAGTAAATGTATGGACGGCGAGGGAATGAGCCGTATGCAAGTTTCATGGTGTTGGGCTTATTAAAGGAATTAAAAATTTTGAGCGTATGCTTTACGAGTTAGTTGTCAACTTTTAATCTCTCTGAGGATGGTTCCAAAACTTTACGATCAAGTTCTCAACATTTAATTGCTCTAAAAGTTAAGTATACGCAGCCCACCTGTGTTTGTATACGACCTTTTCTGTTTACGTTTGGCCTGAAATGTCCGAATGAATTACATTTAAGATGTATACTTCACCAAAATTTTAATATTTTCAATTTTAAGATAAACGTTTGCTGATTTAATTTACCAGGTATGCGTGGCGCTCTTTAGAGAAAATCAACTTAGCAAAAGCATTAGCATTAGCATTAGCGTTTGCAAGGTTGGTTTTCTCTTCGCCACGCTGCCCCGTCTGCCCTCCGAGTGCTAATTCTGATGCTCACGATATATGACCCATTATCTAATGAACCATTCATTAGATCAATTGCACGTATACTTGCTATGATTATACTTGCTTGTATCTGCTAGGGACTCAGGGTAAAACCATGACTTTACCCTAAGCAAATGTCGCGTTTTATCAGTATTCTTTTGCGGATGCATGTCATATATTCATTACTTTTATTAATTGAGATACGATTATTCTCTTTCACTCCCTAGGCAACGTTCTGAGCTACAAATTCAAGATATTTCGTATTTCTATTATGATTCGTTGTCGCGAAATTGTGTTTGCAAATATACCAATATTTTTTACCAATGATTTTGTAGGTAAATCAGTTAGTAATAGCTAATGATAACAAAAAATTGCGAAGCGAAATTATTTTTCTCGTGTAGTAGACTAAAAGTAGACATCGTTAACATACTACAGTTTCAATTCAACTTGAACTATAAAAATTCTTTTGTGTCCAATATCGCCTAAAACATAATCTAAAATTCAAATCAAAATGAGTGACGTCACCTTGATTTGATCAACTGATAACATTATGACGTCATTAAAAATCGGTATCGGGTACGAGTGATGAAAAAAAAATCGGCTATCGGTAAAACCGATGTTTGCACTATCGGTCAATCACTACTTCTTAGGTCTATTTGCATCAGCAGATTCATTTTCTTAAGCCCGATTTGCACTTGGCGAATTTGTTCGCGCGAACAGCAAAAAAAGTAGGAACGGTTCCTACTTGTTCGCGGCGAATTTTTTCGCCAACCAATGTTAACCAATCACGTTGCCGAATTTTTGTTTTCGCGTCGCCGGCGAACAAATTCGCCAAGTGGAAAACGGGCTTTAATTCCCATGGGAATTAGCGTACACGGTCACGCGTACATTTTGTAAACAATTTATAGAAAAAAAAAATGGTAAAAATAATCATAAAGCGAAACTTTTTTAGAGTTTTGCAAATCAGGAATCTGGCATAAAATACCGAGTTGTTTCACTACTATAAAACACAGTATATGGCTCAAAAACTGATTAGGTTGAAGTGATATGTTGTTCTCTTCATAAAAGTATTTTTTAAATTTTTTAATCGTGTTTACAAGGACAGTAAGGCTTAAGGTCGAATTAAAAAGGTGGTTTCCAAAAGTTAGTTATACTTTTATAATTATGTAACAACCCTGTCAACTTTTCCTGATGGAATAAAGGCGAGTATATCCGGAGAAAACCCACGACTTTTGCAGAAAAATTACAATTTGAATGAACCATCTATATAGCATATTAAAAACATTTGTCAAAACACAAATTTTTCTGGAAATCAATCAGTATCAAATTTGGTCGTTTGCATCGGCGTTGGTAGATTTTATGAATAAATAAGCCAAACTGTCAGCGATTTATCCAGGCAAGTGGCATAGGAACCAAAAATGTTAGTCAGAGACACCAGCATTTGATGTTGTATATATTATGAAGCCTTTTGAATGTTTTTATAAAATATTAAGCCAAACAAAAATACAATTAACTTTAACCAAACAGGAGCTTATTTTTCATAGAACACAGTTTACTATTATTTGACTATATATCTGAGATTAAAGACTTTCCATGATACGTTCTTGCACAAAATGATCAAATTGAATATTTGAATGAGAATAAAAAGCTTCCATTTCCCAAATTATACTGTCCTAATTGTTGTACAATAATGAGATAACACTAACATTCAACATTGTCTTTCTTGACATATTTTTGGTGATGGAAAAAACATTGCAGTTATTTTGTTTCAAAACAAACACAGCCACTTATTTTCAAATCATAAGTTAATGATTCGCCTGCCACACATGTGACATGGCCATTGTGTGATCGTTGAAGAATCACCCAAACAATATTCGAAGCATCACTTCAACTTAAAATAAAACATTTAAACATAAAAATATTTAGACTTTCACTGACCGTTTGATTAATCTGCTAGATATGCATTAATGGAGCTTTCAATGCACTGTAAGATCTAAAAAAATGTCAGAAGATAACAGGTAAAAATTTAAGCAGAAATGTCTCAATTTCATTCAATAGGGGAGGGGGGATTCAGCTTCTTCACAAGGTCAGCGTCACTAGAACAATGTATACAAATCACTGTGCACACATATTATCTAACCATGTCAACATTTCCTGTGAGGAAACATGAATACAAAGAAAACGTGACTTGAGTGGGAAGTATTTCAAACATGTTAAGGAGACCCTCTTAAACATTGAAATTGCAACCTTTGAGGTACAAGGCAAGTGGTTTAACAGATTTCATTATCAAAGTTTTATTATGTATAAACTACACTATGCATGGAAAAGGGGATATATTTATTTGATCTGGGCAAGTCATAATAATGAATAAACAGTACGGCCACTCGGCAGTGCAACATGTCACCATTTTTATGCAGTTTACTGGCCAGAGTAATGGCTAACAGCCAGCTCAGCAACGTGGGAGACTCACACATTTAGGAAATATGCTTTATTTCCCCCTGCATAACACCATCTTCAGAAATATCCCAGATTGAGATCCTAACAAAATTTGTGACAGGTATTGGCTATTAAATAATAAAACACAACTGGCTAGTTCAAAGCCTTGTTTATTTGGAATAATGCACAATACTAATTGAAAATCTTCATTGAAAAATTGAAAATCTCCAAACTCTTGAAAAAAAATTGCAGCTGAAAACATTTATCTTATAATTTACAGTGCATACATTTGTGTTAAAGTATGAATATTTTTTGTTTACTGTTTCATGCAAGCAGTCTGCCACAATTACAAATTTAATACACAACTATTGTAAATCTCTCTCATATTACTCACAGCACCAATATAATATGATACATGCATGAAGGACACAAACTTTAATTAATGTTCTGATTTGAGTGATCCTTCTGTTTCGTTCCTATTCTGTGCCTGTTAAATAACTTATTTAGTTCTATCAATTCAAGTATAAAGTTAGGGGCCAATTACATGGAGAGTTTTCCATCTAAGCTGAGTTTCAGCCCACTTAACAGTGCAGAAATTGTTTCGCGATTACATTGCAGCATGCAGCTTGGGCTGATGTAAAATTCCAGTTCAAGTCTGGGCTGAGATTTCTGCCCAGGCTGAGACAATAAAGTCTGGAAATGGAGCTATTTTGCCTTATTTTGCCTCTTAAATTTTGCCCAGATCTTTGATTTGATCTCACAGAAACACTAGAAAAACTAATATTGCATGTTATCCAGGAAGGGTTGACTTAAACTTTGATAAGTTATAATACGACTTTTAGGCAACTTCAGTTGAAAAAGTAGAGAAAGGGTTCAGAGTACAAAGAGAGAAATGTTCAGTGGTGATTCCAGTGTGATTCGTTGTAGATACGTCATGGGCCTCATGTTGTTAGCCAGTGCCATAACAGAAGTATTTTCCTCCTGTATAGACACTTCCCGAATTTGCTTGAGTGCACACGAAATAATAGCTTGAAATCGAGGCGGGGTATGAAGCCTATTGAACATGCCCACAGAATAAATTCGGGAAGTGTCTATTAGTAACTATTTTTAAACGTGGAACATGGCGGCCGTGCGTAGTACCACATGCGCAGTGACGAGCACCTTACGGTACTTCTCGTCAACCTGTCTCTCTGTAGTCTCTACTCTTTGGTACTAACGTGACACATAAGTGGAAACACCCTAGAAAAATCTTTCGCATCTAAAGACCTTTCAGGACATTTTAAGGCATTGCCTTGAGATCGAGGCACCCCTCTCAGTGATATCAGAATTGGGGCTATAACAACCCTTAAATCATGATATACTGAGGTATTTTTATCAGTTATAGACCCGAAGCGAGGGTGATTCATCACTTCGGGTTAATATTTTGCCGAATCACCCAAGCGGAGGGTCTATAAATGATATATTATACCGAAAATATATAACTGTTCAAGTCCAGGACAACTTGTCAACATACCTTCGAGAATACGAGATTTTGTTTTTCACTCAAATAAACAATTTTTCCAAAGTTCTTTGCCAAATGGCTTCAAGTAAATAGTGCTGAGTAATTTTGCCGTCTTTTGAACATCCTGTTTTGTAAAATTTCCAGTGAAACCACTTAAAAAACCCCGTAGAATATCCATACACTCTTGTGTGCTCCCGCCATTTTTCATTGTTTTTAATCGGCGCGTGTAGCTCTCGCGGGATGTCGCGTGAGATTATTCAAAAGTCGAATTATGGAAAGCCATAGCTGTCTTAAGTGATAAAACGTCATTTCATTAGGTGCTTTATACATTATATACGGTGCTTTAAACATGACATGCGGTGCTTTGAGTATTATATGCGGTGCTTTAAACATTATATGCGGTGCTTTGAGCATTATATGCGGTGCTTTAAGCATTATATGCGGTGCTTTAAACATTATATGCGGTGCTTTAAACATTATATGCGGTGCTTTAAACATTATATGCGGTGCTTTAAACATTATATGCGGTGCTTTAAACATTATATGCGGTGCTTCGAGCATTATATGCGGTGCTTTAAACATTATATGCGGTGCTTTGAGTATTATATGCGGTGCTTTAAACATTATATGCGGTGCTTCGAGCATTATATGCGGTGCTTCGAACATTATACGCGGTGCTTCGAACATTATATGCGGTGCTTTGAACATTATATGCTGTGCTTTGAGCATTATACGCAGTGCTTTCATCATTATACGCAGTTATTTCATCATTATACGCGGCGCTTTCATCATTATATGCGGTGCTTTTATCATTATACGGGGTGATTTCACCTTTGTACGCGGTGCTTTCATCATTATATGCGGTGCTTTCACCTTTATACGCAGTGCTTTGAACATTATACGCGGTGGTTCCAGCGTCATTATACTCAGTGAGCCAGTACCTTTGGTCAGCGTTGTGGAATCTTACACGATTCTGCTATACGTCATGTCATCAAGAATATCTAAACACTCATCGAATATTCATAGGGCGATCACGTGTCATTTCCTGCTTCGAAATTTGCAAGTTGAGCGCAGTTATAAAACGGTAAAATATATAAGACTTTTCTGGCGTTTTAAATCGAAAGTAAACCCAGGGGGTTTGAAATATGGAACAAATACTGCAATCTTTAAATTTGGGGACTTTGCGTGGCCGATTTAAAGCACAGCGAATAGAACCGCAGGCAGTTTTAAATTTAATGCGAAATTTTGAAAAATTTTGGGAAAAAATTTTGAAAAAAAATTTGGGAAAAAAATTTGAAAAAAAATTCGGGAAAAAATTTTGGCAAAAAATTCTGAAAAAAATTTGGGAAAAAATCTTGAAAAAAAATTCTGGAAAAAATTTTGAAAAAAAATTTGGGAAATTCATGAATAATTCATGAATAATTCATGATAATTCATGAAAAATATTGGGGAAAATTTTGAACAAAAAATTAGGGAAAAAATTTTGAAAAAAGTTTGGGAAAAAAATTTGAAAAAAAATTCGGGAAAAAATTTTGACAAAAAATTCTGAAAAAAATTTGGGAAAAAATCTTGAAAAAAAATTCTGGAAAAAATTTTGAAAAAAAATTTGGGAAATTCATGAATATTTCATGAATAATTCATGAATATTTCATGAATAATTCATGATAATTCATGAAAAATATTGGGGAAAATTTTGAATAAAAAATTTGGGAAAAAATTTTGAAAAAAGTTTGGGAAAAAAATTTGAAAAAAATTCGGGAAAAAATTTTGACAAAAAACTTTGACAAAAAATTCTGAAAAAAATTTGGGAAAAAATCTTGAAAAAAATTTCTGGAAAGAATTTTGAAAAAAATTTTGGGAAATTCATGAATAATTCATGAATATTCATGAATAATTCATGATAATTCATGAAAAATATTGGGGAAAATTTTGAACAAAAAAATTTGGGAAAAAATTTTGAAAAAAAATGTGGGAAAATTCTAAAAAAACAATTTGGGAAAAAATTCTGAAAAAAAAATTGACAAAAATATTGGGGAAAATTTTGAACAAAAAATTTGGGAAAAAATTTTGAAAAAAAATTCTGGAAAAAAATTTGAAAAAAAATTCGGGAAAAAATTTTGACAAAAAATTCTGAAAAAAATTTGGGAAAAAATCTTGAAAAAAAATTCTGGAAAAAATTTTGAAAAAAAATTTGGGAAATTCATGAATAATTCATGAATATTTCATGAATAATTCATGATAATTCATGAAAAATATTGGGGAAAATTTTGAATAAAAAATTTGGGAAAAAATTTTGAAAAAAGTTTGGGAAAAAAATTTGAAAAAAATTCGGGAAAAAATTTTGACAAAAAACTTTGACAAAAAATTCTGAAAAAAATTTGGGAAAAAATCTTGAAAAAAAATTCTGGAAAGAATTTTGAAAAAATTTTTGGGAAATTCATGAATAATTCATGAATATCATGAATAATTCATGAATATTTCATGAATAATCATGATAATTCATGAAAATCATGAATAATTCATGATCATGAATAATTCATGAATTTTTCAGGAAAAAATCTTGAAAAAAATTAGGAAAAAGTTTTGACAAAATTTTTTTTCCCAATTTCTTTTTCAAAATTTTTTCCTGAATTTTTTTTCAAGATTTTTTCCTGGAAAATTCATGAATTATTCATGAATCATTCATGAATTATTCATG
Source organism: Muricea muricata (assembly GCA_963855995.1). Classification (NCBI taxonomy): domain Eukaryota; kingdom Metazoa; phylum Cnidaria; class Anthozoa; order Malacalcyonacea; family Plexauridae; genus Muricea; species Muricea muricata. Next base: position 3,433,367 of record OY979730.1, read on the forward strand.
AATTTCATGAATTATTCATGATATTCATGAATTATTCATGATTTCCCAAATTTTTTTCAGAATTTTTTCCCAAATTGTTTTTTCAAAATTTTTTTCCCAAATTTTTTTTAAAATTTCCCAAAAAAATTTGGGAAAAAATTTTGGGAAAAAATTTCGAAAAAAAATTTGGAAAAAAACTCTGAAAAAAAAATTTGGAAAAAGAATTCTAAAAAAATTTGGGAAAAAATTTTGAAAAAAAGTTTGGGAAAAAAAATTTGAAAAAAAAATTTGGGAAAAAATTTTGAAAAAAAATTTGGGAAAAAAATTTGAAAAAAAATTAGGAAAAAGTTTTGACAAAAAAATTTTTTCCCAATTTCTTTTTCAAAATTTTTTCCGGAATTTTTTTCAAGATTTTTTCCTGAAAAATTCATGAATTATTCATGAAATATTCACGAATTATTCATGATTTCCCAATTTTTTTTTCAAAATTTTTTCCAGAATTTTTTTGCAAGATTTTTTCCCAAATTTTTTTTTCAGAATTTTTGTCAAAGTTTTTTGTCAAAATTTTTTCCAGAATTTTTTTTCAAAATTTTTTCCCGAATTTTTTTCAAATTTTTTTTCCCAAATTTTTTTCAATTTTTTTCCCATTAAATTTAAAACTGCCTGCGGTTCTATTCGCTGTGCTTCAAATCGGCCACGCAAAGTCCCCAAATTTAAAGATTGCAGTATTTGTTCCATATTTCAAACCCCCTGGGTTTACTTTCGATTTAAAACGCCAGAAAAGTCTTATATATTTTACCGTTTTATAACTGCGCTCAACTTGTAAATTTCGAAGCAGGAAATGACACGTGATCGCCCTATGAATATTCGATGAGTGTTTAGATATTCTTGATGACATGACGTATAGCAGAATCGTGTAAGATTCCACAACGCTGACCAAAGGTACTGGCTCACTGAGTATAATGACGCTGGAACCACCGCGTATAATGTTCAAAGCACTGCGTATAAAGGTGAAAGCACCGCATATAATGATGAAAGCACCGCGTACAAAGGTGAAATCACCGCGTATAATGATGAAAGCACCGCATATAATGATGAAAGTACCGCGTATAATGATGAAATACCTGCGTATAATGATGAAAGCACTGCGTATAATGCTCAAAGCACAGCATATAATGTTCAAAGCACCGCATATAATGTTCGAAGCACCGCATATAATGTTTAAAGCACCGCATATAATGCTCGAAGCACCGCATATAATGTTTAAAGCACCGCATATAATGTTTAAAGCACCGCATATAATGTTTAAAGCACCGCATATAATGTTTAAAGCACCGCATATAATGATTAAAGCACCGCATATAATGCTTAAAGCACCGCATATAATGCTCAAAGCACCGCATATAATGTTTAAAGCACCGCATATAATACTCAAAGCACCGCATGTCATGTTTAAAGCACCGTATATAATGTATAAAGCACCTAATGAAATGACGTTTTATCACTTAAGACAGCTATGGCTTTCCATATCGAATCTCCCGGGAGATTCGGCCGAATACCATGCCTCGGGGAAAAAACCTAGGGTCAGAATTTCCTATAGCATGGTATTCGTTGAAAAATACTATGGACACGTGCTACTAATAGAACATTCTGATTGGACGAGCTAAGTATGAGGTATAATATATCTAAATAAATACCTCATGAATATATTAATCTGGTATTTACTTAGATAAACACCTCAGTACACCACGACCAAAGTTAAACATCTCGAACGTTCGGTATTTAGTGATATAAAGCACTAAATACTTCCGTTCTCGGTGTGTGTCTCTTTTACATATTAAAACCGATATTTGGTGGCTGGTGCACTATTTGGTCGCATTGTTTATATGTTGAACAGTCAACGGCTCTCAAATTAAACTCTTAAAAATGTCATAACCTCGCAAGAATCCGTAAAATTTGCTTTGCAATTTGCTTTGAAAGTTTTATATTTAAGAACCTTCTTTTTGTCGACTAGATGTTTTGTTAATTATGGGTACTGGCAATGAAATTAACCGTAACTCATTGAGCTACAAGTGCCCCTTATGTACGGTGGGATTGGAAAACCCCTTTAGTTTAGATTGTACTGAGGGTTTATTTTCAACTTGAGTTGATTGGTGCTTTATTGCATATGCATGTTTCAGACTTAATGTTTCTTGTATACTGGAATAACTGAACACATTGAATACCATACATATTTTATTTCATTTCTGCATTTAATAAAATTATTGGCACATTATTTGGAACCAGCATTTAAAACAGATAAGTTGAAAAGTTTAAGAATAAATGAGAATAGCTTTTGCTCAAAACTTTCTGATATTTATCATGGAAGATTATGAATAGTGATAAATGCAAGATGAAGGTAAAACATCGATTTCACTTACTGTTGCAGGGTTCTCACAATCAAAGGAAATTTCCGCAGATTTATGCTGTTTCTGTGGGAGTGGTATTAGTCATAATGAAGATGCATTATTTTCAAAAGTTTATTGTAGCCTCATTCTTAACTACCCTTCCCCTCAGAAATATGGATATGGAAATTAGTTGTGAGAGCATTGTACTGCATGTTGGCCAATAGGCAACATTTCAGCTGGAATTACACTTGGCCCTCAAGCACAACACAGTTGGTATGCTACTATTAGTCATAGTATTCATAAGTCATTGCATCATTAACTCTACACATAACATTAACATTTAAGTTTTCCCCTCATTAGTAACGGACATCCCAGTGGCTTGTAGCAATACGTCTGTATCAGATTTGTTAGAAGTTGTGAAGTTTGTTACTGAATGTTAACAAATTGTTCCAACTTTTTGACAACTTGGGACAAGCAACGTGAACACAACTGTTGACAGGCTTGCCACAAGTTGGGAGATTTTGACATGTGCATACGTTAAGCCCTGTTTCCATTTCCATTTATAAAGCGACCGATGTGATAAAGTATATGCGCGATCTACAGTTAATAACAATGACGAATTTGAATACAGCTCAAGAAAAGATGCATCCATAAACTATAACACATCGTCTAATGATTTTGCTTTGACAGATACGACCAAATGGAAACCAGGGTGGGGGGCTCTTATGGGTATAAAATCGTGAAACAATAAGACATACCTGCACAGCGGTGATTCACAAGATGACTACAGTAGTGATCAATTAGTAATTCTTCACTTGAATGGTTGTTATTACTCAGTGGAACGTCAATATACTCGGTGTTGCAAGATGTAAACATGAGATTAGTTAGATTTACATCGCTAACTCACTGGTAAATCTAGTGAGGCAATTCAAACAAGATAGACTTTATCCATTTATGGAGGAAGGATGACACTCGAATAATTACACTATCTAAATTAAGAATAATCTATCATTCCTGAAAAGCAGAAGTCGACCTCAAGTATTTGCAGTCACCCTCCCCCCTCCCCCCTCCCCCCTTTGAAATGTATTGTTTTCAATATTTCTAGAGGATGTGAATGCTTCCATTTAGGGTTTTAGGTACAAAATGGCTGATCTCAAAGGGAATTTTGGCTCGTCCCAATCATTTCGCGCAGTTAAGAGCCCGTTGCACGAGGAGCAAATCCAATATGGCGGACTTCGAAGGGCATGCTGGACAAAAAAAGTGGAAACGTGATTCGTGAGCGAGTAAGCACTCTATATCGATTATTTCTATGTATAGATCCTCGCACATGACGTCACACTGGCCGCCTGGTGGCGAAATATATGCAGCTAACTCGATTAAGGAACCTTGACATGAACAATAGTCAAATGTGCGTAAAAATGAGCGCCTAATAAAGAAAGATTAAAAAACATTTTTACTCCGCCTGCCCGCAAGGGGTGGCGGAGTTATAAATTATCCTCGCTCAAAATTTCCGTTTTATTTGTTTTCGGTGTCCACAGTTGGGAAGCCGCTTATGGGTGAGACAGCAGACACAAGTTGTGTGAAGCCGATCTAAACACGGCGTTTAAACTCGATTTCTAGCGGCATTATGTCAACAAAACACGGATGATTGTCGCTCATATTACAAATTTGACCATTGTCGATGTTAAGCTTAATGGAATCAACCTTAAATTTCAAAAGTAAAATGCTAAAATATTAAGTCGGAGAACTCTTGTTGTTCTTTAAGTGAAATAGGCCTTGCATACTTATTCTTGCTGAAGATGGCGGGGAGGGGGGGGGGGGGTCAACGTCAGTGTAGGCGTAGGTTTAGCGCAATCATAGCGCTCTAAGTTTGCTACACATGTGACCTTATTTATTCATATGAGAGTGAACTGTTCTTCAAGACATGAGCCGTTGAAAAACATAGCTGGAACGGCGCCCGTAGGTTTCCCACCATTCTCTGGAGATTATATAGTACGTATAGATGATGTACAGAGAGGACTATTGAACAGATCGACCAAATGCACGCGGGAAAGATCATCCATATTTCGCAGTCCACATTACACTCGTCGCACTCTCAGCCGTATTTCGCGATTTACTGCGTCGCTGACTGTTGCAGAGCAACCGCAGTTCCCTGCAAAATATGAAACGTGATTTCAGAGATGGGATTTTTTTTCTTTTTGCAACCTGGATTTAGGACTGAAAAAATCTGCGAAATAACAAATTACGCAATTGTTTGCTTTTGCTGTTCTCTAAGCACAAAATTTTGAAATATTCAGGGACCTGTCATAGGTTTCATCCAGGAGGGGGCTGGAAGGAAATGTGAAAATTAAACAAAAAATTCCCAACCAGGCAACAGTTTGCGCTGTGATTCCATGGCCCTTCCAAATATGCACATTTGGCCATAGCGCATAAGCAAAAACATCTCTAACAGTTCCTGGCATTATTTGTGTCGAAGTATACTTTGATTGCAAAAAGCAGAAAACCTCTCATTTACGCTAAGTGCCAAGTGCATTTAAGCTTTTATAAAAGTAGTTAGTGCATGCTGGGATGAGTCTTATTGAAGGGGGTTGGGGTCGGATTGCGTTCACTGCGCATAGTCAAATGCAAGTAAACATTAAAGGCAAATTCAAAAATGTTTCATAGCCTGACATCATTTTCAATTTTTTCCCATAGCCCCACAAATTTTCCAGTAACAGTTTCATGGCCTACCATCTTTCCTCCCCCCCCCCCTTCCAGAGCGGAATTTATGACAGCACCACTAAAGCGACATTCAAAGTGAAGTCGCAGGGCTGCAGAATGAATGGGTTGGAAAAGGAGTGTCAGACCTTATCAGGGATGTAGCATCACTTTGGCCTGCATGCGTTCCTAGCTTGTTTCCCAGATTGTCTTTTTGACAAAACAAAATTGGCCTGTACAAAACATTCACCTTATAAAATTGAATCACTCACAGACGGTTCGCTATCGGTCGACGACTGCCGTCGTTTATAATCGTCGCTTGTTTTATCTTCAACCACTTCATTATTAACAGGCGTACATAGTTCTTCAACATTATTGGCAGCATTCCCAGATTCGCCAGAATCGACCGTTGTATCGCTCGAGTGAGCAATCGTAGTCGTCGAATGTTCCAGAACATCTCCGGATGTGCTCGGCACACCGTCGGAAATGCTTGGAACTTCATTAGTAGAAGTAGTCGTGACATCTTCGGAAATACTCACAACATTCTCGGACGTATTCGGAATAACTCCACAAGTGCCCGCTATATCATCCGAGTCATTTGGAGCCACCTCGGAAATGCTCGGTTTATCATCGGAACTTTTCGGATGGGGTCCGTCGGTGTCATCGTCTCGCACAGCGAAAACGACTTGACGAGAAACTATATGTACATTGTCATTACGCGCAGAACTTGTCTGCTTCGGAGTGCTTTCGGATACGTTCTCAGCGCCCTCGCTCTGTTGAATATCGACATTGCTTAACTCCTGACTTGTCACTGAATGTTCAAAAGGAGATGATTGTCCATTAAGTGTGGACCCCTCGTGGGTTATCGCCGTTGCCGTAGATCCTTCGTGTGTCATCGTCGAGCTCGCGAACGTTATCGTGGAGTCCTCTTGAGTATCCGTAGATGCGTCGTGCGAGGAAGCTGGTTCAACGTTATTAGCAAGCAGTGGTTTTTGCGCCATTAGATCTAGTGATTTGGTCTCTCGTCCCATGAAAGACACATCCCCGGGCACAGCGTCTGAAAAAGGACAAATGTGTTTGATGTATTTATCACTCTAAGACGACAATGGTTTGATACCAGAAGTAGTTTACGACACCCCCTCCCCCCAGCATTTTGGAGAAAAACCTAGGTTAAAACTATCGGAACTTGGGAAGCTAGTTCCAAGAAACTTTTTGGATCTCAATTTTCACAGAAATTACATAGAAATTTCCAGCACAACTCGCAAATCTGCCCTTTTTGACACCGTTTTTCCCTCCCAGTAACACTGTATTCAACCTATTTACGCCGATGTTTTTGTATGGCTTGCGAAGTATACAAGTACTGGCAAGTTCAGGTAAGGGTAACTTTATGTGACTCATACCACGTCTTCATGCGCCTCTAGTTACAGAATAAAACCGAGTCAGTGGATTTCGCCAGGCTTTCTCCGACGTTTCTAATCGATCCAGTCACCACGCAAGACGGTCTGAGACTAGGCTAGTATTTATACAATAATATACAAATAATGATTGTTTATGATCGTTTCGTTGAATGGAAGATTCAATCTTTCACCTCATGAAAATATTCTTACTATTGCATGAATAAAAACATTCATTATTTGTTTTATATAATACCAGGCTATTGTTTTTCAAAACCTGTTTATTCGACATTTAAAACAACACGCATTTGAGTCGTATTTTAGTATTTGGATTATTTCGCATTCATATGCAGACCGAAACCAGCCTAAAGTAAACTACGAAGACCGTACGAAGAGCTTTTGACGGATGGGAATTTTGAGAGTGCAATGGAAAAAACTATTGCACTCCTATAGGAGTGCAATGGAACGTTTTCCATTGCACTCTTGGAAAATGGGACTTTTTATTTAATATCACGTGACCATAATCAACCAATTAAACGATCAGAATTTAATTAGGTATTATATGATTAACTTAATGCTTACTTGCAAGGCCAGCGTCCAGCGATGGCGACAGCGTTACTTTATTTGCCAAACTTTTGCTGGTATCAGTCACTCTGTTCACATGTTTGTCTGTATCTGATGAAGTTCGAACTCGCTCTTTACCCCTGCCCGTGTTAAAGCTTGCCCGTTTCTTCGATGGAGATCGGGCGATTTGTGCTTTCGTGCCTGAAAGATGAAAACAACGTTGTCGGCAAGACCGGCTCTATACAGCTAGTTGACAATTTGCATGATAGACTAAAGGTCCAACTAGGCAGGAAGAATGAAATCTTTCATTCACAATTTATTGCCTTCAAAGGCACTAAATCTTCATAATCTTAGAAAGGCTAAAGAATTTAATATTCCGAACTTTCATACGAATAGATTTCGTAATACATTTATTATATCAAGTCTTTTGAAAGACTAGTTAAGCAAAACGATTTTTAAGTAAATTCTATATTTACATTTTTAAATTGTTAAGAATAATTTTAATAACTTATGTATGACAGTAAGATCATGTAATTCAGCTACTAAGCTGCGAGATGATTTTTATTAAAATGTTTATTATTATAAAGAGGGTGTTTGTATATAGAACGGCACAGTTTGGTGGCGAAACATTGTGAAACATTGTGAAGTTTGCAAATTTTGCATACATTTGTACTACCTGTACCTACGGGAAAAGTTGCCATTTTTGAGCTGAAATTCCCGGAAAAATGGTAACCATTTCCCTGCGTAACACAAATAATATGCAAAATTTACAAACTTTCCAGGACTGTATTTTCCCTATTTTACAACATTTCACAACCAAACGTTGCAATTTTACCTAACACCGGTCCTCGTTCTAAACAGTGTCACATTGATACCTGGAAGTTTCCTGAAAACTTTCTCTGCCATAAAATCTTGAAACCTTCTTGCGTAAAAGCTTGGTCGATGAACGGAGATGGCGTCCTGAATACGAGAAAGATCGACACTGACTAAAGTATAGAATATACTCTATGTAATAAATTGTTAAATTACAATATACTCTCCCCCTCCCCCTGCTGGTCGTCGTATAGCACAGAGATTAGTTGTACGGTGCATAGCGCTGGATAGCGATTTTCTAAAACCTTTGTGATTTTCTAAAATCTTAAACATGTTCAGCAACTGACAAAACCCATATTAAAGTTCAGTATTTTACATTGAAAGTCACTTCTAATTTCTTGCCAGTTCAATACTCCTGGTGTCATTGCTTTTCGTGCCTTTTTGCGACAGTTGAAAAAACCACTATCCGGTGGATAGCATTGTCCACCTTTCGTACAACCGGTCCTAGTATATTATGCATCGACTGTACGCTCACCCCATCTTGTACAACAGATTTGAGGCCGTGTTCCAAACGTTTCTTCAATCTAAACAAAACAGCATGAAAAACTAACGACAAATAATACTAAAAAAACAACACTAAATTTTGCCTCATAAAAAATTTTAACGGGTCCTACAGCGTTAAACCCCCATCCCCTGTGTGCTTCCCTTCTCGTAGAAATATAGTTTCGAATTGTTTACAATATCCTGACCTTCCTACACCAGCCACAAACCACGTTGGCATACTATAAACCCTCTTTACGAACAATGGACCATTCCCCAATTATACAAACTTTCAAACTGGAAAACGATTTTAGCACAGTTGGAAAGAGCTTCCTAAATTTAGTGAAACTGTAAAGTTTGGTTGTAAAACATAATTTGTAAAATGTCGAAAATGTAGTAATGTAAAGGTTGCAAGTTTTGTATACTTTTGTACTACGCGGGAAAAAGCGTCACCACATTTCCACATTGTGGTAACGCTTTTCCGTTCGTAATACAAAAGTATACAAAATTTGCAAACTTTACAGGACTATATTTTCCACATTTTACAATATTTTGCAACCAAACTTCACAATTTCACTAAATTTAGGAAGCTCTTTCCAACTGTGCCAAAATTGTTTTCCAACTCAAAACTTTGTCTAATTGGGAAATGGTCCGTTAACTATGGAAATTACACTAAATGGTGGTTAAGAACTGAACAGAAACTGGACACAAGTGGTCAAATTCTGACCCTAACTAACACAGCGAGAACAGCGAGAACCGTACCGATAACTTTGCAGAATATCAATGACGCCGATAAACAGCAATAAACGATCCCCTTTCGCGTTTCGAGCTCTGATCGCACCATACCTATAAAATTCATAATGCACAATTTTCACATCAGAAAGAACAATAACGTACACAATAGAGCTCCTCGGCTTGCGCGTAAATTAACCCATTTCAGAGCACATGATTGCTGAACGGCTAAATAAAAGTAGGCCATTTAGTAATAGTTAATTGCATGGCCATTACACATTGGCTTTTACATTATTTACTAAACACATTAAACAGAATTCAAGGTCAATTAGGCCATTATTACCAATGGTATGTACCAATCACGATCATTATACAGTGTAATGTCACACGTTGTGTTATTTGGATATCCAGTAAACTTGATTATCTCGACAAAGAACAAAGTTGCCAAAATTCCACAAATTGTCAGCATTAATTATCTTTCAAATGGAATGAAGAAAATATTTGACATGCAAATTTCGTTCATAGGCACTTCAACGAAGAGACTGGATGCTCACACTCAATTTAGTTTAAAATGAACTTTTTTAAACTTGGCTTGTACTGAATTATCACAAGCATTTAAAGCCTCTAAGTATTATATAATTTACTGTTGTCAGTATATGGTTAGTAGTTTTTAGTACATATCACTTCACACTTCTTTCAAACCCCTTTTAATTTCTTGCAAATAAAATTTATATATCTATACATTTATATACACATAGGACCGCTCTGGAAATCACTTTGCACAAGAGAGCTTCGTATTAAAATATTGTCATAAATGAAATTTAAAGAAAGGAGTCGAATTCACAACGATGCCATACGACCAAATATATTTAACAGTTATTCTACGAACTCGAGTCGTATATGAACTGATAGAATTATAGATTAAAATTATGTTTCAAACAAATTTTGCCAAAAGTTTCAAATTCTTAAAAAATATAAATGTTTTGAGCGAAACAAACGCTTGTTGACCGCAAAATTGAGCACAGTTTTTGTTATTCAAAACAATTACAATCTTTTCCAGCTTTCGGGAGACTTATTCAGTATTAATTCGTTAAAAAACTGTATTTTATATTTGTTTAGGCGACAGTAGTAACCTTCAAAATCTTTATCTAAGTTTATGTGCTGTACGTATGGCCAAGAAAGGCTGCCAAAATGCTCAGAACAAGATTTTTTGAGATCAAAAAACTTTCGACCGCCATCTTGTTTTCTCTACTAGTAGGATATGAGCAAATATCCTACTAGTAGCGGGCCAATCAGATTACAGAATTCATAATATTCGATGGCAGTCTATATAATATGTATTTTAAAATTGTATGTACTAACGGTGTGTCATCTCTGTGTTGAGGTATCGCTTCCCAATAAGCGGCAAAGTCATCTCTATTACGAGCCGAGGGATTCCTGGCAACCCCAGCAGAACCAACACCTTTAGCTTGTTCGTCTGTGCTTTTCTCACTTGCTTTCCGATCTTCTAAAAAAGAAAACACACTTGGCTTTCGATCAGCGCTCTCCTAAGGGATCGAAAAAATTACACCAGATTAAAACTTTTACGCTGTAAAGTTCGTTCTCCATTCTGCTTAAATCAAAGTGGAACTCGAAAGTATAAACACAGCCCAATCACTTCATATCGCTTATTCTAAAGGCCTGTTCAAATGAAGCCAACATGTTGGTCCAACATCACCCAACATTATTGGATGTAAAATGTGGGCCTCGTTTGAACACCATTTTGGAAGATGCTGGCTTAATTTTAAACTTGCTTAAAATTTCGTCCGACAATGTTGCATGTTGGCGGCTTCGTTTGAACAGGCCTTAAGGTGGAGACTATTTTAGATCCACATTCTATTCCACTGAACATCAACCACCAATCTTTCGCTACATCCGAAACCTTTTATAACAAAAACGTTTTTAAATTGGAGCTGAGCTGCAAAATTCTACGGCGTTATCTTACGTGAACGTCTTTCGGTAATGTATATGCAAAATTTTACACGATTTCGATGCATTTAATATGGGAAAAGATGCTGAATGGACAAAAAAGCATATGTGCTTGAAACTCCAAACCAAGTTTTCTTTCATATGCAAAGACTGGTTGGATCATGGACGTGTATTGTATTACGTTTTGTTTTGATCCCAGGATTGTTTGCTCTTTTTCTCTATTGATTGCTTACTCGATTGCATTTCGCCTCATCACAACAGGGCGAAGCAACTTTGCACAAAAAACGTCAACAAAAAATTCTAGCATATCCTACCATTGTTTGTGGAAGTTGCTCCAGTAGTTCTTGTTCCACCAGTTGACGATGCTTCACCGCGAGCCTAAAGAACAATTATGACGGTTTAAGACGATTCCACCTTTGGACGGAGTAGTCCAGCAATTGAGACTCCAAACCAAGTTTTTCAAGTATGAACGAATCTTGTATCATTTTTCTACAGTTTCAAGTGATTTCATCAAAGTTTGCAAACTTTCAAAAACTCAGACACATATAACAAAGTGGGAGAAAATCAAACCCAGAAGTCGACACTAGCAATCTCTCTCAAGTATATCTTTATGCTGACCTCTTTCAGAGCTAAGAGGTTCTCGACTGAAAACCAACCAATATAATTATAATATGGATCAAGTGTCAGTAAAAATACGAAAAGCAGAAAGAAAGTTCTCGAAAATATTTTCAATATATTTGAAGCAATAAATGGCAAAAGCGGATATGATAGATATTAGGCTACGTTACATAGGTTAGGTTAGGTTAAGTTAGGTCAGTTCAGGTTAGGTTATGTCAGGTTAGGTAGGTTATGTCAGGTTAGGTTAGGTTAGGTCAGGTCAGGTCAAGTTGGGTTAGGTCAGGTTTAGGTTAGGTTAGCAACTATATGTTATGAGGGCAAAACGTGACAGTATTATGAATACAGTACTGATAAACTAGTGGTCCTCCTCAAACGAGCATGGGAGGTTACGACAGATGGCAGTTGCACATACCTCTCTTTTCTCACGAGCAGCTTCATCCACATTGTGTATCGCAAGTAGCAAGCTGTAATCCATTATTTTGAAACTTTCTAAAACCTACAGGTGTTGACACAAAAACAGAGTTCTGTTACAAGGAGGAAAGTGCTTTGGCGAAACATAAAAACAGTAACTCATAGCATACAAAACAATAAAACATTTTTAAAGGGCATAAAAAAATAAGTTGATCCATTTGACAGAACTTTTTGCCGTTACAGCTTTTCCATATCTATCTTTATTCTTCGCATATTTTGACTTAAACACATCAGCTGTCCGCCATCAATTCTTGAATGTTTTTACACAATGTGTGATATGTAATGAAAAAGAAAGTAGAAACGAGTTTTTAGCTCGTAGTGACCACTGCTAAATGGAGCGTGATCCCACTTGTGAGACAACATGTATATCCTTTAGCATCGAATATCGGACAGCTGAATTAAGTAAGATTTAAAAAGCTGTGACAGGCTTTGTCAGTTATTTCAAAACCTCTTTGAAATTAACGAAGAATATTTTTTGTCACCATTACACTCACCCGACAATCTCTCTGAATAGTTTTTATCAATGCGCTGTATGTCTCAGAGTCTAACGAAATACCCTCGGGATGATCGTTCATATAGTCCAAGTCTTTTAGCGTTGGTGAAGATTTCGCTCGTTCAGCCTTCGATGCCTTCCTCTTGTAGGTCGACCCCTGAAGAAAGCGTTTACACATTAGTCACAGCTAGATACGCACAAGTTACGGAATAACGGCAAATCTACTTTGCATCTGCTGCTTGCATCTGCTGTAACAAGCCGATATGAAGATGCGTTTACATCGCTTGCTCCAAGTCTCCTTTTAAGTTTTTATGGTGAATATATCTGATATCAATCACTATAATTTTGTGGAAACACCAGGTAAATTTACTATCGCAAAGCTTCCGATCCGTAAGCTCGGATCTTCATTAGTGCTAGTAATGCCGTTGTTATTACCATTATTAGCACTGCATCATGAAGATCCGAGCTTACGGATCGAAAGCGTTGCGATGGTAAATTTGCGTGGTGTTTCCACACAATTATAGTGTTTAATAACAAGTTTGCTAAAAGTTGTCAACATGCTTGATGCAAGTTGATTCTCCTGACTTTTCATCCCCAAGCTTGATCCAATTTGTTTCAAAAGTCGGAAAAATCATGTTGCTTTAAGCCGGATTTTCACAAACTTGATGCAACTTGATGGAGCCAACAGGCGGGCTTGATACAACTTGGTGACAAACTTGCAGCAAGCCAGTATAAAATCCACGACTGCATCAACTATTCAACTGTATGGCTTTCGACTGCACGGGAGTAAATTTAACATATATAATATCAGGGCTACACAAAATATTTTATTTCCCGGCTCCACAAAGTCAATGAATATATTTTCCGCAAGTAAACAGCTACTAAACAAGACGTACAAGAAAGTGCAATGTAAAATACACCAGCCCTACTGTACTCGAAACGCCTTTATATATCTGCTGGCAAAAAGTGACCCTTTCCTTGATCTACATATTCCTAACATTTAAGACTTAATTTAACTACTCCCCAACATAAAGCTCAATTGCATAATACTCCACTACTACATAGAGAATAATACATGGGTGCGCGGAAATACCACGTTTATTTCGAGTGTTGAACATGATATCTCACGAGTGAGCGCCGCGAACGAGTGAGAAATATCATGTTCAACACGAGAAATAAATCTGGTATTTCCAAGCACCCATGTATTTTTCTGTTTATTATATAAACTACAGGTTTTCCACCAATATAAAATGTCCAGAAGCTATGATAGGTGATTGTTTGATCATAAATAATCTCACATGTGAGATCATCAGTTTTATCAGTGCCCGAAATCCTTATAAAGCTCTGTACGTTATATAATAAAATTGCATAATATTATCTTTCTGTTACTTGGAGAGGGTTGCTTTGGTTACTTTTTTCTGGGACCACTTGTCCTACGGTCCGCCATACTGTGCAGGTCTGTATATCGACATATTGTATATAATTATCTATACGAGTGTAACATGAACTTGTTCTTGAATTTTAGCCTAATTAACTCATCCTGTATTTTTTCTACCATTTATTTAGTTGAAGCACGTACCTTTAAATCATATTTCAAATGAATTTTATACCCGGAAGGCAAAAGGTTATTCATGAGAACCAATCTGATATTCTTTCCACCACACTAAAACAAAAGAAAAAAAAGAAAAATGCACGATTGAAAAAAAGAGAATGATAACTGATGCATGTATGAATCGGAGACAGCGACAAAAACATGACTTGGGTGTCTTGTTAGAGTTTCTTGTTGGAACTTGGAAAACTTTTAGAACGACAACGAACCATTTTCTTTACAAATCGCAGCGAGGGGTTTTTTTTCATACTTCAACCGAAACAATACCCAAGCTGCTATATTTTTCATTCGTTCAATATCCATCCTGATGATGTCCTGTGGATAGGGACACAGCAAACTTGATGATCGGGGCGGGCACATATTCATATATTCGTGTCCACAGACTATCAACGCAATCAATTACGAAAAAATAATCATGCAAAACATGACTAGAATATGAATACTATCGAGTTGGCTGTCACTGCCTTTGGGAAAAGACGGAAATTTTATCAGACTATTTTTTTTTTGCAGATTTCAAAAGACAAGGCACATTTCAGCTGTTACCTGGTAGCAATAAAGCCCAAAAAACTTAGGTAGCAACGTTCTCTTGTTCTGATTCAAATTCTATAAAATACATAGATGTGTCATTAGAAATAGTTGGGAGGGTTGCTTGCCACTGTTACACACGTGAAGGATGAATAGAAAAGTAAAAAATATGCCTGACGACGATGGAAAGGGAACCTTTCGGCCTTTGGAATGCCAGCTCGCTGTTCTGTCAACTGAGTTACATGGTCATTCAGCTCAGCTCCAGGGTGTAAGCCAGGCGGCCGTCTGGCCGTCCTAGGGACGCCTACTTCTGAATTTGGACGGCTATATTTATGTAGACGGCCATGGACGGCCAAAGGGACTATTTTCTTTAAGATAGAAAATTACAACTTGTAATATTTATTGAATATCTCCATTTACAGTCATATGCTGTTTAACTTATCAATGTCATATATCTTTATTCCTTGTCCTTTTGAAAACACAGCATGCCTAAATATGACTAAATTAAAGTGCAAATCCGTAAAACAAAAAAATTGCGGCAACGTCCCAAACCACATGTTTTTGTCCGACCACGCCCACACAAACACGAGACGACACCAACAAACATATTTTGGACGGCCAGATTTGGAATCCTGGCTAACACCCTGGTCAGCTCGAGCATGGGATACATTGTAAATGAGTCTAGTTGCCTATATGTGAAGGTATTCTTAATGGATATCATGATTGTTCAATGGACCTTTAACCTTTTGGACGAAATTTTGAAAAAATTTCGAAACAGGCAAAAATATTACCACGTCTTGAAAGAGCATCCTAAACCTAGTAAAATTGTAAAGTTTGGTTGTGAAAGGTTCTAAAATATGGAAAATATAGCCTTGCGAATTTCACAAATTTTGTATACATTTGTATTACTGGTGGAAGATAATACGCAGCTATACCCTTGGGTATTCATTTCTCATGATAATATAAAACTACAGAAAATTTGCCAACTTCGCAAGGCTATATTTTCGACAGTTTACAACATTTTACAACCAAACTTTGCAATTTTACTAAGTTTAAGATGCTCTTTCTAGCTGTGGTAATATTTTTTCCTATTTCGATTTTTTTTAAAAATTTCGTCTGAAAGGTTAAAGGTCTATTGTGTTTCCCTTAACCGTGAACAGGTTGTGTGTTATTGTTGTACAATGTACCGTACCAAATAGTATCCGGGCAGTAGTTTTTGCAAGAATTCAGCTTCTTTGTGTTGCACAGTCTTGATAATGAACTGATCGTCCATGCTGCAGTAAAACAGTGATCCACTCGCACCAGGATTGGAAAGTTCGCGAAGCGGTTCATGGCACAACGACATCTGGTAACGGAAAGCAAACAAGTAATTGCAGGAAGCACTGAATATTTTTATAAAAAGCAAAACAATGGTAACACCGAAATGGTAATATTGAAATCATTTTTATTTCTCAACGTTTCGACTACATGATGACTTTAAACTAGTCGAAACGTTGAGAAATAAAAATGATTTCGATATTCGGTATTACCATTGTTTTGTAAAGCAAACAAAATGTTCAATTTACAGTTTGTAACAGATTCCAAAAATGGTAATAGAGACAAGAACTTTTGGGACAGGCCGTTTGAGCAACCGCCTTGCAAGTACAGTACGGTACCGTACTTACGGGTTTGTTCAACAAACTTACCAGAAAATCATCTGGTGCTATGTGAAATAATTCTCGAAAATACCTGGGAAAATAAACGATAAAATCATGGTTTAATGGGGTAATGTCATGAAGGACTTGGACGACCCCATATTCGTCCCCAAAGAATTAGCCATTTCCCAATTGAGAACCGGAAAGCATCTATGGATAGTTTGAAGGAAGAATGCAAAGTGACAGGAGACATTCATAGTTAAAATTAGAGCAAGAAAATATGAAAGATAACTCATTATCTCCAGGAAAAAGCCACAAAGGTTGTTTACACTTTTCTTTCCAAGTCTCAAACTGATCCTCCCTATCGCAGAGCCCCTCCAAGCAATCTATGCCTGATCTCAGTTAGGAATTGGTTGGTAATAAACTTGTTGAAATTACTTCAGAGAAGAAATAAATTCCAGCTTTAATAACACTATCATTGACTTTGAATAATTTGAAAATGCAAATACAGTAATGCTGTCCGTTAGTTACTGATGCCCTGTAGAGTAGGTAGAATTAAATTAGAACATAATTTTGTGGAAACACCACGTTAAAAAACTTACGTTAATAAACTAACGTGGTGTTTCCGCAAAATTACATTTTAATTTGATATTCACCATGCAAACATACAAGGAACTTAAGTAGAATTAACTTTACCTGAATGCCACAGGCCCATATGCTTTAAATCTGAAATCACTGTAGTGATGAGCAGGAGTCTCTTGACCACCTTCACTGCAGAAGCAAAACAAATGACAGATTAGATACATGATGGAGGTAAGTGATTACAATGCTAACAGAAATGCCACAGATTTGATACAAGCTAGGGTTTACACTGGCACTATGCAAGTTTGTCATAAAGGTACATCAAGCTGATCAGCCTCCTATCTAGTAGCCAAAGCATGTAATGTTCTGTCGGAGGAATAGTGAGGCAACGAGAAAACGCCCAAAAGAATGCAGGGAGTTTGCTACATTTCAAAGATGGCAGCCTTACAGGGAGTTGAAAATGATGATGCCCCAAAATTATGCTCCTAGCTCTTTTAGGAACTTTCCAGGGCTTTAAAACGGAGAATCACATTCCAAGTGATTCAAGTTAAAGCAACTCACAATGTTTTACATGATGGATTGCACGTTCTTTGGAATAATGGCATTGTTCTGAATGAAGAACAATACAAAGCAATATTGGCAGTAGCTGTGCATAAAAAGGACCATTCATTGTTTGGTTGTTTTCCTGGCAGATTTTGATAAATTGCTTACTGCACAGCATCCACCATCTGTGCTGGACTATCAGATATTATAAAAAATTAGCCAATTTTTTCTATTAAGAGGAAATGGCTTAGACTGAGATTATCAAACAGCCAATCAAAGGCTACTTCTTATCTGCATTTGCTATCCTATCTGCAATTCAATCTGTGTTCTCAACTCCTCATACAGAGGAGCACTAACCTGCGATCACACCTTTATTAAGATAAAGGCCAGATACAAATGCTATCAAAAGTCTGTGCCATTACAACCAGATTTCGATTGTAACTCTGATTGGCTTATTTCTAGCAAGAGTATCTTTGATTGGTTAAAGCTAATTACATAAGATATAATTAGCCACTGTAACTATAATTAGATTGTTGTTTTTGTTGTAAAACTATTGTGGGCGGAACGCGACCAGATTTATCATATCAGATTTATCATATATTTATAAGGATGTATCAGGCTCTACTACATAGTATAGAGCAAGATTTCAGGTCAGAGAACCACAGGCTGTGACTATGAGATTGATTAGTCTCATCAAATTGTACCAAATCTCTGGAAATCAGCTTGGATGCAACTTGATATTTGCAGACTTTTTTTGAATTTGAATTTAATCAGCTTCCAAATATGCATTAAATTACAAAATAACATAATTATAATGCAATTTGAGGCGAGCTCAAAACAGAATTCAAGATTCCTTAACATAAGCTGGATAAAAAGCCTTAAGTTGACAATCAGCTTGCATCAGTTCTGTTGACAAATTAAGCAGACTTGTTATGAGCAAGAATGCTATATAAGGCTGACAAAAAACCTTGTAAGTAATGTTGTTATATCATGACTGTATCAGGCTTGTTGGAACAACCATGTGACAAGTCAGATATTATTATACAGGGGCTGGTTGTATCAAATGCGTTTAGCTTAAACGGTGGATAAGTGAAATTTAAAAATCACGAGTTTAGTACAATAAATATTTATGTTCATATATAACTATTCTTCTCAGGTCAAATAACTTTAGCTGGCTTGTTTATACAACATGCAAACTTGTTTTATATTTTTGACTTATCCACCGTTTAAGCTAAACGCCTTTGATACAACCGGCTCCAGCTTGTTATAAGTTGACAACAGGTGCCACACTTGGAGAATTTGTGCAAACACAGCTTGTTGACAGCGTGAAATTTGCAGACTTGCTAAAAGCTGTCTGATTTTAGAGTGTGTAATTTACTGCAAACCTTGGGAAAAAGACGCTTTCAATTTCATAGAAATCATTCATCAACACATCTCTTTCAACTTTGGATGACAAGCGGCCAACCTATTGAGAACAATGAAGTGAACAATATTTTACTTTTTTCACAGCAAAACCACATACTGTATTTTTTACAATAGTTATTAGCAGTGTACCCTACATACTTGTGTATAATTACATAATTATATTAATTTCATGTAATTGCAATGGACCCACTCAGCTTATGTACATGTACTGTAAATTAGCTCATTTCAGATCATAAGATCTGAAATTCCTTATCTTATTGCCATTAAACAATCATGTGCTTTGAAATTTACATGCAAGCTGAGGTTTTTTGGAAACACTATACAGGTACTTGCCACACTGGATAATTTTCATTGTGAAATAATGGCAAAAAGATGACATACTGAATATGCAATGCCAAGTTGAATGGCTGACACCAAGGCAGAAGATGGTTGCTGAAATTAAAAAAAATGTTTTTGTATAAAACAAAATACCAGTTGTTCAAAGCATCGCTGCATAAAATAGTTTATTTTCTTTGATCACAAAGTCAAGGGATTTCCTCTCCCAATGCCTTTATATGTGCTTGTAAAAAGTGACCCCTTCCTTGATCATAACTTGCTTCTTTGATACCGGTACTAGCTTTCCTCATCATATAGGGAAATATTGTCTCATTTTCTTTCACTAGCATTTTTCCTCAAGACTTTTCACTGGTGTTACTGCTAGTTTTACCCTGGCTGCTACCTGAAAACTTTTGCAGCAGCATTAGTCCTCAAGTCAGCTACAACATTACGAAGCCCAGTAAACATGCAATTAACCTGAAATGACCTTTACATCTAAAATAGGAAATTTGCAAAACAACTTTCACACTCTAATGCAATTAACCCTGCATACCTTTTTATATGTGATCTGTCCGTCTTCATTGATTCTTCTATGACCAATCTTTGTTTCTTTTTTCTTGACTGATACAGACTCGTCTTGCTCCTTCTCCTGTTCTTTTCCTTTGTCATTTCCAACATCAACGACTTGACTTAACTTACAGAATTAGATGAGTTCACATAATTATCAAGATCAAAATTGTAATGTCCTTTTTGTAACTTAATAATTATGTACATGGAGTGTGGGCACGAGCCAAGGGCCGGCTATTGACATTTTTAGAAAGTTTTTATCAATAATGAGGGATTGAAATTCCCACTATCCCAAATACAGCATGCCTGGCAAAATAGTACAGTCAGTATAATATTTCATGATCAAGGTAGTATTCCTTTTGTAATAGCATGAAAAAATGTTGTATGACTGACAAATAAGGGTTTTCTTTTAATGTTTTCTTTTTTGTCAATAATTTGTTCATCACTGTATAGGATAATGCACTGTACTGTACATGTTTATTTTTTGTCATTCAATTATTCAGTTCACTTTGGAAGTCTCAAGAATGATTTTTTGAAAACAGAACATTAGCATGGAGCGTGCATGGAATACTAGATTTCAAAATCTACTATCCGAACATGTAATACCATGTACAAAATTAAATCTTGACCTTTCATAATACCCATGCAAGAGACTCAGAAGAATGGGGTTATTGAAGAAGTTAAATTTTAAAATGTCCCTCTACCCTACTCCTGTTGGTACAAGGCATTAATAGGTGAATTACAGGCCATCTTCTTCATATACAGGCCAAGAATAATGTGCTATCAATAATTAATATATGACCTTCGTTCACTGTACAAAATCCACACACAAGATTTGTCAAAATCAATCGCATGTGTTTTGGTTCATGGCTAAAACGAGTCTTTTGAGTGCAGTATTGACAATAACATATGGAAATTATTGCATTATTCATTCAAAGAGTCTTCAAATTTTGCACAAAGCAATGAAATGAAGATGAAATTAATCAAATTAACCACGAAGTAAGTCCTAAAAGTACGAAAAGACAAACAAAGCGAAGCATTGCAATATTTACAGGTAAATAAACTAAGCAAAGACGCATAAGTACTGTATTTAAATTAGTGCAAGCAGCGAACATTCAGCTTGTGCATTATTTCTATTAAACAAAACCTCCACAAAGGTCTCAAACAGTTAAATACTTACATCCAATGGTGCTGGTTTGACTTTAGACTTTCCATCTGACTGTTTAATCGCTTTAGGAGACAATGCATATGATGTAGCACCTTTGCCTAGGAGAGAAAATAGCTTTAGGAAATTTTGTTAATTATCATACACACCCGAGATTGCTTAACATTCCCGAAACATTGGCATGGCTGTAACATGGCTATGAAGTTTTGGTTGTTTCAAAATTACTGTACCTCTCCCACAAAAGAAATTTAAACACACTACCCTCTCCAGACACAAATGCAGGATTGTACATTACCCCCTTCCCTCTCAGACATCCACAGTTAAATTTATTCTTGGTTTAAAGATTGAGTTCCCTATTCTCATTATAGCTAGTTTCCTTTTGTGGGTGAACAAATTTCATCTAATGGAGAATGAGATTTGGCAAAAGTTTATGAAAGTAACTTTATATGTGGGCATGCCGAAAACTATTGTACAATATACAAGTACAGGAGCTTTAAATATAGTGCAACTCCATGGACAATCCTTCATCACTTTTCACTTCCAAGATCTTAGGACATTTCCCCTCTCCCACCCTGGATGTCAAAAATGTCCTCTTAAGGGTGGGGTATGTACAGATCTTTTCCCGAATGGCCCACTACAAATGTGTTCATTGCATAAGGGAACATCAACGATAACAAAAATAAATCACATCCTGTTAGTCTGACTAACTTATCACATCATGATGACATTAACACATTGGTATCATCATTGCAGGCATATAGCAAGAGTGATACTATATATTTGGCGATATTCTAAGATAATTTCTTTATATTTACACTAAAAATGTCAATGTAACAACATGCTTTGACAAATATACGCTGAATGTGCTTCTGTCTCAAAATAAAACATGTTTCATTCAAAACAAACTAGACTTTGTTGTTTATTCATCACTAACTTTCATTATGAAGTGTTTGATTAACTGTTATTGACAATATTGAACTGATGAAATGTCCTACAAGACATTTTAAAGTTGTATGGTAGAGGGGTGGCAATATTAAGGTGACCATTTGACTATATGCCACACATGGGTAAGGGGGGCATAACTTCAGTTGATCTCATGGATGATTAGCCATTGCAAATTGGTAATGGAACAATAAGTCACCAAATACATGGAACATCAACTTTTTTGGCTTTACCCAGATGCTACACAGAAAAACTCCTGAATTTGCTGTGTATTCATATGGAAATGCAATTGGTCAAATTGCTTGTTTACATTGAAAATCGTCATAAAAAATTGCTCTGCTAACATCAATGTTGGATTGCCCACAAGAAAAACTTGACTGGAAACATTAAAATTTTAAACACATTAAAAAGTTGTTGTTGATAGCATAGAATAAATTTTCATGTAAACAAGTTAAAATCAGTTACTGTAAGCTGCAGTAGCTGAGAGGTTCTAGTGTAACAGGAAATATCCTAAGAAATATAGCCCTGGGGTCATACTATTTCCTTGGAAGTATGCCCCCCCCCCCCGAGGGGCCAAATTTGCCAAAAAATATGGGGGTCCATATTAAAGGGGGACCATATCTCCTAGGACACCAACCATAGTCGAATCCGTGCAGACCACAATAATCCTTGGTGTAGTGGCATAAGATAATTTATTTTCAAAGTCTTTTATGCATCATATTGTGAAGGCAAAAAGGTGCACTTTGCCATCATTTGTCACCTTAACACAAAGTTTAACAACAACTCGCAAATCTTCAGCCTGTGGTTTACATAAATTCCACCATGGGGTAATAGTCACATGCTTACTTGTTTAGCTTTGTGGAAACACCACGTAAATTTATTATTGCAGATCTTTCGATCCGTAAGCTCGGATCTTCATTAGTGCTATAATAATATGACTATTTGAAATGACACTTTATGTATAAAAAGGGGTGTGTGAATTCAAATAGTCATATCATTATAGCACTGATGAAGATCCGAGCTTATGGATCGAAAGCTCTGCAATAATAAATTTACGTGGTGTTTCCACAAAGCTAAACAAGTATGTTGTATTCGGGATTGACTACCTCACGGGCGTTCTTTGTGGGTGACGTCAATATTTTTGGCATGCGGTTGCTCATACAAATTCGTTATTTCTTCGTAAATAATCGTAAGACTATTCTCACTCACTGGGACTTTATCTACTTCACCAAATTTAGCCAAAGAGGGAGCGCGTAGCGCGACAATCATTACTCGCCCTTCGGGCTCGCGCTTTTGCTAAATTGGTGAAGTAGATACAGTCCCAGTGAGTGAGAATAGTCTTACGATTATTTACGAAGAAATAACGAATTTGTATCAACAACCGCATGCTAAAAATATTGACGTCACCCACAAAGAACGCCCGTGAGGTAGTCAATCCCGTTGTATTCACCATGCAAACGTACAAGAAACTTAGTCACATGCTTGCATACTGTAGTTTCCAAAGATTATGTGTGTTTTTTTGTATTTTTTTACATCTTCTCTAGATAGGATTAAGGTTAGGTGTTTGGTAAGGGATAGGAATGGAGTTAGGGTTAGGTTTGGGTTAGGATGTAAATCACATGATCACCTTAGACCTCTTGCTGTTTGCCGAACAACTAGCTGAAGATGCTTTTTGTCTGTGAGTGGACAAATACAGCTTTAGTTAGGCCATGACCAGACAAATTTGGCAAAATTTTTTCCTGGCTTATGTCTATAACTTCATTCAGGATTACCATTTTCTATTGAAGCATAAAAAAAGCTCGCAGGTTCACAACACCTCAACCATAAATTTTTTTTTACGTTGAACACCTGCGATTCATTACATATAACCTTGTCAATGCATATACTCAAATCAATTTAGAAAACATAGTAGGCACAAAAATATGTACATAGCCGACTGCGGTGGCAATTGATATTCTGGTAGCAACTCTAAATGTGTGAAGCTTTCGTAGCGAAATTATGATGACAAAACAAGCCCCACCTACGCTCTGAAAACACGACATCTTGTGTGTATTTTGGCTCATCGATGAAAACCAACATTGCACATAAAAAAACAAGCAAGAACTAACATGATGCTAATTGCCTTATAGCTGATTGTTGTTTAAAAAAGGCCAGTCGAAATTGGTATTTCGATTGATCATAAAATTGAACAAAAGGCATATTATAACTTCCTCTTCAAAGGTCAGGCAAATCAGCGTTGTCGTGGCAGTGTTTACAGATGTTTCATGCTCAAAACACGAAAAGAAACCTTAGACCGACGTAATTTACCTGGTTCACCCGGCTCGGTCATACTCGCAATCTCCCACTTCAACGGAGATTTTCAAACGCAAAAAGCTGTTTGCGATGGTGTCAATTACATCCTTTATACTTCTTGATATCTCCTTTGTATCATCTAGCTTTAAAATAGTTTCAGTCCTTCGACAATTTGAAAAAAATCCCAAAAATTGGACCAATTCGACCATAAAATAATGTTTTAGTCCTTTCCTAGTGATTACCACACTTCGTCACGTAATCGGTATGATTTCGTGCACGATCAAGCATCGATTGTGTAACGACGAGAATACGAATACGCCCTACCTGAGTTTCTACGTTTAAGCGATGAGATTAGAAATTCTACTCACATTGAATTGATAGTCAAAAATTCTCGTAAATCTAGCAACTGTTACAATTCTAGGAAAGGAAGAAATAGTCCTGCATCGCCCGCGTTATTTAATGTTGAATTTTACGCGCATTGTTCGATTTTCAAGATTTTTTCCTGCTGCCATTTCGAAGTCGAATTCACATAAAGGGCCTTGGAATATTTTGTATTTTGGAACCGATGACTTTGCTGTTGGGCCGCTGGATGGCCTCAATAACAGGTGTTTATAATTGAGGTTGTGTCCATCTGGAATGGTATTTTTAATTGTAGCTTTGCAGTGAACAAGCTGCATATGATATTTGCTCAGCTTAGGTTCAAGTTTTTTGGTAAGGTTTGGTTGGAAGGCTGGAAAGGAGACGTCAGACCTCATAAGTTACAGACTTGTATAAACCCTACACTTATTATGCGTATACACAATGGTCTTCCATTCTTTAAACAGCCAAAACACAAAAATTTTAGCATTAGTCTGCTACTCTAATCAGTGATTGATCAAGTCATGCCCTCCCCACCCCTCCCTAGCTAGCTGAATTGGCCAAAGTCCAGCATAATACTCTTGTCTTTTTACTTGTAGTCTGAAAGGCAATAGCAGTTTAATCAACAGCATTGAAGTGGTTTGCCCTGCAGAGAAACGAAGACTAAAGGTCAAGTGAAATTCTGGTTATTTTTTTCACAACCTTAGGGTTGGGCAGCCTGGTGCTCTGTGGTGTTCTGTGAAGCAAGAGCGAAAGCGACAAACCCCCCCCCCTCCCCCTGCACGCAATCATAAAATCAGGCCAGTCCCAGCAATGTGTGAAAAAAGTTTTTGCTTAACCAGCAAAAGATTATACTTTATTATAATTTATTCAAAATCATTAATAATTCATGAGCAAAACACAAAGGAAATCATAGCTGTGATGGAGTCTTTATATGTAATAAAACACATGTAGATTTTTGCAAAACTTTCGCCTCATTTATCTCGGCTTACACAACGTCTATGTTGAAAATTCTTTTGTGAATAAACTGACAAGATGGGTATAAAATGGATTGTTTTTGAAGCTATTTAATATGCTCGTAATTCCTGCTTTATCTAAATAGTACTTATAATTTATTATATATATTTTAGGATATTAAACAGAAAAACAAAATATCGACTGTCAGGCAGTTCGCAGAGGCAAACAGATTATCAATTCATGACTGGCCTTTGGATAGAAAAAAGTAGATCATAAAATGCATCAGTCTTAATGATTTGAATGTATCAGAAATTTCTAACAAAAATGCTTTAAATTTTAGTTCAGAATTTCTGTCAAGATTTCACCTGGGTATTGTTGTTTCGTTTGGTCATTTTATTCCTCCATGGATTATAAGTAGTTTGCTTTGGTAATTTTCCCAATGTGTATTTTTTTATTTTGGCACTTCGTAATTAAATATACCAGTAATTCAAAGCGATTCTTAATCAATGTACGCACTTTTTGCCTAGTTTTTCACTTTAAGAACAGCTTGCAATACATAATTAGTACTGCAAAGGTAACATATTCTTCCCGTATGACTCGATTTCGACAGAATTGAGTTTGATGGTGTAGAGATACCCGTGGTGGGGGATATTTGTATAAACTAGATCGAGTAGACATACGTTTGGAAGCGTATATACAGCAATTTTGTTTGGATCGAATGCGCATAGAAAGCGTACAGCCGTTTTGTTTGGATCGAGTACGCATAAAAACATATGTTCACATATGTTTGATCGAGTGCGCATGCTTAAACGCATCAGTTACAATTTCAATACATTACAATACAGCGCAGTTGGCACTTGCCAGACCAGAATAAGTCTTGCGCGGAAAAAAGCAGACCGAAGCTCGAGCAATAAGCTTCGATGGTTTTACCGGTCTGTGGCAAATGTTTAATACACTCATTGTTCGTAATTTGTACCTATTTTGTTCAACTCCAGCCACTGTAGTCCATATAGTTAACAGTCAATAGTCTTCAAAAAGGTATCCACCGAATAGTATTGAAATTCAGACATAAAAACGACGTCTAAGATGAAAAAAGTAGTGCAATACACAACTTCATGTTGCCAACTGATGTCAGTGGCGCCACGAAGAATTACAAATTGCCGCTTCAATATCGACGTTTTATGCATTAAATAACGTACGTATTTCGCTTAAATCGATATGGGTGTCACTTTGAAGATCTTTTCCCCCGATAAGCTTAATAAACCATGTATTAATTGTGGTAGAGTCGAAAAATATTGTTTATAAATAGACACAAGTGTTACACGTTCACTTTGTCGTTCATGTTTTTTTGTCGATTTTAGAATTCGTAAAATTGACCAATCACAGCGAAGCACAGAAGTTCTAAACATTTGCCACAAACCAGGTTTTATGTCTCTTGCACGCCATATACATGGTCCCGAAACCGCATGCTCACGACATCGATTTTGGGCAGTTCGCCGTCATATTTATTCTTACCACTTTCTCTATGATTAGTTGCTATTAAATTCTGTAATATGATCATAAATGTAAAAGCTATACTACTCTTTAAACTATTCATTTTGATATCGTGACCATGCAGTCCCGGTACAGCTAGTGTGAAGGGGCTCTTGTGGCGTTGCTCGGAAATCCTCTTCGGGATATGCGAATAACACAACCACTGAAGTCATGCTGTATAATGGTGTCTATGAGATTTTTATCATTTATATACCCGGAGCGAGGGGGATTCGGTGAAATATTTCCTGAAGTGATGATATTTTGCGAGGGCTTTAGCCCGAGGGAAATATCATCACTGAAGGAAATATTTCGCCGAATCTCCCGAGCGGAGGGTCTAAACTTTTAAGTTCTTCAAGTTGAACATACCTTCGTGAATATGATGCTCTAAAATACAAAATAGCCAGTTCTTTGTTCATTTTTATAACGAGAAGTACAGAAAATTCCTTTTAATTTTTTAAATATTTGTGTTTTCAACGTCCTTGTCCTCCAAAATACTTTATAATTCTTCGTGAAGTTCATCAAACTTTTCGCACATTCCGCCATTTTTGTTTACGAAAACTTGCCAATCTGTGCTTGCGTGTACAAGCGTTGCCATGACAGCGTGAGATATTTACTGTATCTCACTTTAAAAGTGAGATACAGTGGTATCTCACTTTAAAAGTGAGATACAGTGAGAAATCACGTGGTAGACTACGATATTTTGATTGGACAATTTGAATTTGAGGTATAATATTTCATTTTGTAACGTATAAGAATGTGAGATAACTAATACTGCACTTGAATGTGCTTATGCTATGATTAACATACATGCCTGGCAACTTAAGTGTAATACTTTTAATGACCACTTTTTAAATAAATAAAGCTTTTCGAAAAGTCATTATGCGGAATGACATCGGTGGTTGTGTTGCTATTTTCGTATCAAATAAGGTTCAATATCTCGAGAAGTAGGACAGTTACAAAAGTTCTATCAAAGAATTTCTTGTATGGTTTTAACTGATCTTCAAAATGAAATCGACAAATCGTAGAAGAAAACGTCGTTTCATAAATAATTTAAAGTTTGATCTGGCTCTATCAAATGAGCAGCGCTTGTCCAACTGAATTGCTTCGAGTGTCTAATATCGTAATATATCATAGAAATCAATGTAGTTTCTTCCATCTTACAGTAATATTGGTCCACAACAGGTCATTATATGACGTGAACTAAACAAATTCAACTCACATTAAGGTATATATTATATTCAACTCTTTTAGTGGAGCAATAAATATCCATCCCTCCTTGCTTCCCAAATGGCGAGGTCCTTCACCAATCGTGCACACCCTCCTTGATGGAGACACTGAAACTGGCGTGTCTATCATAGACGTTTCACCAAAGAAGTAAGAAAATATATCCTGTAAACTTACAGTTTGCTTATTTTCTTGTTGTTCATCTTCACTTGCTCCGGTTGTGATACAATCCATTGCTGTTTGTTGTTTAGATTTGATGCCGGTAAAATATTGGTTCAACAGGCAGTTCAAGTAAAACAATCGAACGTCTTTGTTATATCTCGTGTTTACTCGCGATTTGCTGCGATCACAAATGTAGCTACCTTTTCTGTCAAACACTTAGATCCCTCGGAATAAGACATACGAAGATTTGTCAGAAGAATTGTCCCTGTTGTCATCAGAAATGGTGAGATCGACGTTGATTTTCACGCTGTTGAGAAAGCATACTTTCTTATCCCACTCTATTTTTTGATAAAAATTTGTTTCATGGTTTAAAACTTTAGCTCCTCGATGTCTTGACGAATTTCTCGGAATTCAGAGCGTCCGCGGTACGCCAAGACGAAAGCGAAGCGACAGAAGGTTGGATATGGGGCACAACTCATTGGTGGCTCCTTCCATAGTCTCCTATAATTTCAAAATGATGCGTGTATACCTATATATGCGGTTGTCTTCCTGCTGGTGAATTGCGTAATTATCAGTTAGGTTTACTAAGCTTTCATGTATACCACACCAACCAAATGAGTCACTCGTTTCTCACTTTTAATAATGGGCACCTGTTTCATTTGTTATACAGCAATGAAAAACAAATGTATAGAGTCACTATAGTAGACACAGTCTAAAAATTATTATAAACATCAATGGTATTATATTTATGATTGTAGGTATCGATGATGTGTCGTATTCAAGTGTATCCTGAGTATTGGTATCCCTACACGTTTGAAGAAAATTTGTTTGTTTGTATTTTAATGTGTGTCTAGCTCCCAAAGTTGCAAAGGAAACTGGATATGTTAAATGGAATGAATTTACTTGTGAAGATATTGAACGTTTGTGGCGTGCCATTGGACACCGGGTTGGTGATGTCATTTCTTCATAATTTAACACAACATAGCTCCCCTGATCTCAATGATAATTATAATATTATTATTAATTATGACAATTATTCGCCGAAGGCGAGGTGATTATTGGGAATATTCACCGAGGCGAAGTCGAGGTGGATATTCCCCGAAAATCACCGAGCCTGAGGCGAATAATTGTTTTAGTATTTTTACACAAGTTATTTTAATTTTGTTTATTTTCTTTACGTAATTTGTTCAAAACGGCGGCTAGTCGCCATTTTGTAAACTTGTCGCCGATGACCGGTGACTCGTCTGTAATCATTCGAGGAGAAAATTCACAAAGAGTTTTATTCATGAGTAATCACTCACTGACGATACTCGTTGTCGTTTCCATTGATCCACTCCGCTGGACATTCTCTTCCTCAAGTTTCTTGCTAGTCGCTATTTCATCCACTATTATTTATATGTAATATTGCTTATTTTTAAACGATTGAGATTAAAAGTAATAGGTGTCATTCCCCGTAATAACTAATAGCACCACGCTGTTCATTTTTCAACAGTTTGGTTTGAAATGCAAGTGGAATGATGAAGTTGTTCGACTAGAAAGCTTCAGTGACAGCAGAACTCTTCCTCCAGGTATGATGTGCCCTGACACCCAGGGCGGAGGGCGGCACAAACACCCATGCACGCACAACTGGTTATGTAACTTTGCTTGAAGGCTGGGTAACTGTAACAGTCAAACTAATGCAGTCCTGTCGGACAGGACTCGAAATAGCGGGCTGCCAATGGCCAAAAGCAGGCCATATTTTATAGAGTGGCAGGCGAAAATAAAACTGGACTGCCAAATTGAAAGAAACGTCAAGCGAAATTTAATTGAAAAGTTTGATGTCAGTTTATTTCACTTGATTACCATAACTCGCAAGAAACAATGACTAATTAAAAACTAATTAAAATGCTAAGTAGAAATCTAGATTGTTTTGCTGTCTAAATATATTTGTACAGTATATTTGCACTTAAACCCATGATTACTACTGTCAAACATACCAGTTTAGTATAGGGCAACAAAACTAAAAATAAATGCCTATCATGAGAACATTCATTTCTACAACATACGAGACCTCGCCATTTTTGGCAGGTAAAAAATAAGATGACAGGCTAAATAGTATATGACCTGCCAAAAAGATTTGGTTTGGCAGGTCATATTTTTTTTCAATTTCGAGCCGTGCTGTCGGATAAGCAAAATTTTGCAATACCAATCTTCCTGCCAATGCAACACTCCTTCGGAGAAGAAACCATGCAAAATAACCGGAGAAAACGTCCGACTTTCGGCATGGGGTCAGACTGCTCAGCCAGAGGCACGCAAGCTTCATATAGCCAGTCTATTGAAGGCTTTTTAGGGCCTGTTCATGTGGGCAGAAGTTATCTCGGTTCTCGAGAAAACATTTCGACAGGTCAAATAATGTTGTTCTGTTTATATGTAGAAATGTTTTCCCGCTTACCGGGTAAAGTTTCCCGCGGTGATGTAGATTTTGTAAAGTGTAGACAGAAAGTTTTCCCGCTAAGCGGGAAAGTTGTGTTCATATGGGATAAAAATTATCTCGGTCACCAAGATCTCGCCTGTCATCAAGCGAGATCTCGGTTAACGGGAAAACTTTTCCTCTCACATGAACGCAAGGTAACTTTTCATACTATTTTCATAAGAAGGTGAGATCTCGCTTGTAAACTTGTCGAAATGTTTTCTCGCTAACGGGGAAAACTTCTTCCCATATGAACAGGCTCTTAGTTTTTACATCACTTTCAATCCCGATAGCGCGCGTTGACGTCGCTGCCTGCGACTGATGGCAAATGTGGTGCAAGTCAACAAACCGTCTTGGTTTTCAAGATCTTTTTAATCACCAGCTTTACGCAAGTTGATGCAGGGTCATGACTTTTTAGCCGCGAGCTTGATGCAAGTTGCTTCAACAATTTGTCTGCAAATATCAGTTGAGTTGCGGTTCTGTTCCGTTTCAGGTGCGCCGGACAACGCGGGGTACGGACAACCGTTTTACGATTCTTCTAAAAATGTTCTTTATATAAATTGCAAGGTGAGGTAACGGTCAAATTTTTCAAGACGCTTCGATTTGCCTTGTTTTTCCCACGATGCCTACTTCCATGGCAACTGGGAAATACCTTTACCTTCTACTCACGGCTACAGTGTTTTTACCTTGATTTCTTTCTTTCCGCTAGGATGGCTGGGTCGGTTGGACATCACTGAAAATTCAATATAGAAAGTCCATTACAGCTAAGGAATTTTACAACGGCTATCTGGTAGACAAAGAAACTGGAAAAAATACGTCGTCAGTTTTTCACAACATGACGTAATGGGTAACTTTTTCAGGGACGTGACTTTATATTGTATATGATGTTATATAAGACATGCGGAAATACACAGTTTGTTTTTCAAAGTATATTATTATTACACGCCTTAATCGAAAGTGTTTTGTATCATTGTCAGTGTCGAAGCCAGCCTGACAATTTCGTCATGCTGTGAAATTTAAATAATCATTATTCATTTCTTTAGAAATTGATTCCTTATACGGTCTATAAACGCAGAAAAACATTGCATTTGCACGACCAAATGTTGGGCTGGCTTCGTCTGTTGTGACTCGTACTTTAGGTTTCAAGATGCTAGTCATTGGATTTGGATTATGTTTTCCTAATGATTGTACTCTTTGCCTGCTGTGGTTCGAGGTTTTCGCGGAAGTCGTTGCTAAATATGGTCAAAAAGGTCATGACCTTTAATCACAAGACTGCTTTCGCAATTATAAACATTTCTGCGAAAACCTGTCATCGATAAAACAGGGCGTGATTTGTAGCAAATTTGTATCGCTGTAGTTTTGGTCACTTTTTGTCTTTAAAGAAAGGGAAAACGTTTGTAAATTGTGCAAGTATCTGAAGTAGATTGCCCTGGTAGTGATGTGACTGCGTTGTGTTGTGAAGAGAGATGGCTGAAGGTTACGATACAAGTCGATTTCGATCAGCTATCGAAGATGGTTTTATATGCTGTATCTGTCTTTGTGTACTAAAAGATCCGATGCAATGCGAGAATAATGAACACTATTTCTGTTCTGTTTGCATTAAAGAACACTTGGAGAAGACCTCGCACTCTTGTCCAGTTTGTCAAGATAAACTGAGCGTAGAGACATTGCGTAAGGCACCACGAATTGTTGGAGTTTGTGTCTCGCGTTATAAGATCACTTGTGACTTCGCAACCAGAGGCTGTGATGAAGTTTTAGAGCTTGGAACTCTACAAACACACGTCCAGGATTGTGATTTCATGCCTGTTTCTTGTTCGAACGAGGGGTGTGATAGAATAGTCAGTAAAGGTGATGTAAAACAACACGAGAGTGAGTTGTGTCAGTTCAAAACAGCAACCTGTGGCGACTGTGCGAAAAAGATGCCTCATCATAAATATGGCGCTCATGGCTGTGTATTACGACGTGATGTTGATGAAATCAAGAAAGATCTCGCAGACATGAAAGCGACTCAACATAAAATGATGAATGAAACGAGAGAGGGAATGCAACGGATCACAATCGCGATTGAAAACCTTGAGAAATCATCTCGAAATATTGTTCACGTGGTTAACGCTATCAATAGTGATATTGTGGTGATTGGAGGTGCGCATGTCCATGCAGACAAGGTTCTTTCTTCCGTAGATCGTTTTAACTTCTTCAACCAAATCTGGACACCATTGGCTGAGTTAGAGATAGCTCGGTTTGCTCATGCAGCTGTGGTGTTTGAGAGTAAAATACTGGCTTGTGGTGGAAGTACGAGTTTAGAACCTTGTGTACCTACAGACAGTATAGAAGTATTGGATCTGAATGATAATCCTCCAACATGGCACGAGTTTGCTGTCAACCTACCTGTGAAGGTCTGTAATCACAAGTGTGTTGTGTATGGCAATCGCTTGCTGGTCATTGGTGGCAAAACAGAAAAAGGTAACGTGTTGGATACGATATACGAGCTACTCCTTGTTCCTCCCTATTCCTCCAAGTTGCTTTGTCACATGAAGAAGAGACGAGCGTTCCATGGAGCGGAGTTATTTGATGACAAAGTTTTAATTGCTGGTGGAGTGTACACGAGAGCTGATGTGGAAATATTCGACATCACAAGGAATGAATGCGTTGAAATGCCACCACTGCTACATCCTCGTTCATCTATGTCGACAGTTCGTCGTGACGACAGCATGCTTTTGATTGGAGGACGAGACCACCAAAGGGAACCATCCAGTGATATTATCGAGTATGATTTCAATTCTGGTCAGAGTAAGGTTCTGATGAAAATAAAAACTGCACGACTTGGCTGTTCTGCTGTGTATAGTGGAAACGCTCTTATTGTGGTGGGTGGCCTGGGGGGTAGCTGTTCTTCAGCAGATTGTTTCAACTTTGTAACAAATTCTTGGGGGAAATTACCCTCCATAACCAGTCAGGGGATTTTTGCATCATGTGCTATTGTTGTGAATAACGTTTGACAAATTAAGATTAAAAAGTTGTTAAGATTAAAACATTTAAACAATAGTTATATAAATAGACAGAAATAAAAGGTCACCAAGAACAGTACTTGGAACAATAGTTATCATTGAACTGTATTTGACAGTAATTGCTTTTTTGAGTTTTGCCGTCATCTAACCATAGGAATATGTATGTAACGAACGACTATAAATAAAACAGCTTTCCTCACAAAAAAGCTTTAAAAACTGAGAACAAGTGTTTTCTTTTGTAGAAAAGCCTCACTTTATTTTAGAGGCATGTAACAGTAAACCATCTATTTACTGTATAAACCAAGACCCGCAGCCTTGGTTAGGTTTCTTGTAATGATTGTCAGACAACCATTAGGTGACTTGAATTAGGCTGGACATACAAAATCAAATGTGACTTCATTATGGCTTGTTTCAATAGACCTTTCTCATAATGACCTCAATGCGGTTGCGCAAAGTTTCACGAAATTGAATTGGCTTGGAAAAAATTTTGACCCAATCATATTTCATGTAACGTAATTTTTCCCCGCATTTGACGTCATCATAAAGGTCGATTGTGAAAGCTTCTGTGATCATCACAGGAATTTTGAATGAGTATAAAATGACAGTAGTGAAGCCAGCCCGACACTTTGGTCATCTTATGTAAATTTTAATTATAAATCATCTATTTCTTTATAAATTAATCGTTTCCATCACTATAAAGACAGAAATATTTGCATATCTTGACCAATTCTCAGGCAGGCTTCGCTACTGTAACATTACCAGATTCGAAATGCTTAACTTTTTAGAAACCTTTGAGTCGTTTTCAATGGACTGATTGCATTATGGACAGAATTTTAAAAAACGTTCAAATGGGAAAATTCATTACCACAGCATTGAAGAGCATCCTAAAATAAGTAAAATTGCAAAGTTTGGTCGCAAAATGTTGCAAAATGGGGAAAATATAGCCCTGCAAAGTTTGCGAATTTTGTACACTTTTGTATTACGCACGGAAAATTGATTCCGTTTTCTCTATGTTGGTATCAATTTTCCGTGCGTAATACAAAAATATACAAAATTTGCAATCTTCACAGGCTTACATTTTCCACATTTTACAACGTTTCGCAACAAAACTTTGCAATTTTACTAATTTTAGGATGCTCTTTAATGCTGTGGTAATAAATTTTCCTATTTCAACTTTTTTCAAACTTTTGTCCACAATGCAATCGGTCCATTTCGAGGAATTAGTACTAATCAGTGGTTCGATTTCCTCAACGTTTTCTCAAACGCACTTAAAGAATTAGAGTTTATTACAGAATTTTGTAAGCAAACCAACTGTGCTCCCTTCGAAATGTACTTGGTCTTACTATGTCTTTTTTTTTGCAAACATGCAAAGAACTTATTTTTATAAATTTTTTTGAGAATGAATCCAAATTCCATCATTGCAGTCTGACCATTTCATTTGCTTTTATCGCGGCGCAAATTGGTTATCACTGCGTGCTAAAATTAGGTATGCCTGCATAACAAAACTGGAAAACCTTCACAAAGCTGCAATCAGTTTCAAACGTTATTGGCACATCTACAGCTTACAGATAAATAGCTGCTCAGTGTAGTTTTTCTCTCACACTCCAGGGTCCTCTTCCCAATCAATGTTGTCGAGCCGTTTGTAGAACTGCAGCAGTTCAAAATGAGATGGAAAAAACAATTGAAATGAGGGCGAATTTTTCCTTAAATTATAAGTTCCAGGGCTGTTTGTCCCAGAATTTTGAAAATGATTGTGGCTGTTGTCAATTCTCATAAAGTCATTTTGCTCAAGGTATTTATCCTATCGAAAGAATTCCTACCATTTCCGGTGCCATACTCGATATAGCTCCGCTTTGTTTTGAATTTTATTTTTCATGGTGTCACATTACAATTATTGTCCATGTGTAACAAATGCATCTATAATCCAAAACATATGGTAAATATTGCCTAATACTTGTATCTGAATTTACTAGAATACATTAGCGCTACAACATGGACAGTTTTCTGGAGTTTATGTCTATCATGCTGCCCAGGCGTTTGAATTGGGATGAATTTTATGTAAGTATAAAATTGTGAGATGGTATAAACGTGTGTGAAATTGTTCGAACACAATGACCGAAATATGTGATTATTTTTAAATGATTGCAATGCTTGAAATATAGAGATTTCTTTAAATTTTTGTTGTCCCTATATTACATTAGCCCTATTTTTTTGTAATTTTGCCTTCGTATGCCGGCTTATTGAGCAAAAATGTCCAGCATTACAAGGTAGGATATTTGGTCCATTGGCATGGCGCTTCGAGGTCGCCAGCTGTTATTTCGACAGCGAAATCATCTTAACTTTTGTGTATTGTAAGCTGTATTCATCCCGGCATCACATAGCATAGTTTGTCCGCAAATGAATGTTTGGAAAAACGTTCGCAAAGTTCAAGCAAGGGCAACGGCGGATTCGGTTACACTAGTCAAGTAGTCAGTAATGAGCATATAAA
Source organism: Muricea muricata (assembly GCA_963855995.1). Taxonomy (NCBI): domain Eukaryota; kingdom Metazoa; phylum Cnidaria; class Anthozoa; order Malacalcyonacea; family Plexauridae; genus Muricea; species Muricea muricata. The sequence continues at coordinate 3,469,797 of OY979730.1, forward strand.
AAAAAATTCATCTGTGACGGCGTACATTGTGTCAAACGCACAGTGTCGCAGACTGCTTTAAAAAACTGGTGTTAATTATCATCATGTATTATTCTCTGTTTCAGCTACGAGCGGTGTATCTGCATTTGCTTTTACAAAGGAATGTCAGACGAATGTGCAAAGGTCTCGAAGCCTGGCAAGTGAGTGAGAATTTTCAGTACTAGGTCGATGCAAATTCCCGTCCAGATTCGTTCTCCTCTACAACGCGGTAAGCTCGACGGCTCGGTGTCAATATTTATTAAGTATAGAAAGAAGATTTTTGGAATTTGATTAGTTTTATAACCGTTTGAAGCTTGTTTTAGAAACTTGCAAACCGTTTTGTTCATCAAAACCATGTGGTGTCTGGTATCATCAAAACCATGTGGTGTCTGCTATCATTTGGACTTCAGTAACACTCCTCACGTCGTAGCATGCTTTCCACTCGCTCAAGGGACGTGATAATGTTTAGTTTGACGTTGTATTGGGCATGACTACGCACCTGAGAACACGCTCCTGGGAGTCTGGGAACACAAGTTATTAATAGTTGTTGGCTTTCAGAAAATTATTGTTTTGACGGAGCATCGTCGGGCTACCGCGTCGTAAACTTACTCTGCTTTTTCTTTGTCTAGGGCGCATATGTAGGATGCATATGCATATGGGATAAGTAGGCAATCCGCAGTAACGCTCCGGTTGGAGAGTCGGAATTATCACTCTTCATTGTTTCGAACATCTCCTTTGACCAACCTACCTTACACCTCTGTCTAATCTTCTTAGCTTATCTAAATTCTTAGCTGGATGACCAGTTGAAAAGCGAAAGTCTCACATGAGTGTTTTTCAACTTTTATTTCCCGATTAAATGAGGTGACAGAAGGTTGAAATTGAATTTGAAACTTAGTATCAAATGAACACATTTACCAAAATCCTCAATGGAATTTATGAATTTCGTACGCTTTCAATTCTTCTTAATTAAAATTTAAACTACTTTAAATGCCATGCAAGGTCAAGCAGGCAAATAGTCTCCTCAACAAACGCTAGCAAATACTCTCACATAATGTGCTCGTTTCTAGTAATTCGACTTTCAAAGGCTTATCTATACATATATAGCAGTCTTTTTTGTATAACGATTTCGCTCCTTGTGAAGCACTAATCAGGACAGATTACTTCAACATGCCTTCATGGACATTTTTTTATCAATGAAAGTAATTTATAAGCAAAATACATCGAGGATTTTAAATGTATTCATTACAAGACAATATGTGAGCATTCTGAGAAATGTTTATCGATGAATCTCTAAATTCTATTTTTCTTTACAATACGATGGTAAGATTACGATCGGACCTGTGGTTTCCGTGCTCGCACGTAAATGTAGACTTTGATCTACAAAGACAAAGTCTAAATAAATGACTGAGATGACAAAGGTCATTACGTTCCACTGGCATGCGCAGGCAAAGCCCACATTCATATTGTGAGCTTAAAGCATTGAATTGCAGTTATTAAACTAGAACAATAAGTCATCTGTCCATTGCAGATATGTCACCAATACAAACATCCCCTAATACAGACACCTCTCTAATACAAACGTCTCTCTAATACAAACATGTTCTCTAATACAGACATCTCTCTAATACAGACATCCCATTAATACAAAAATCTTTCTAATACAAACATCTCTGATGAGATCTAGTACAGACAAGTCTTTCTAATACAGTAACCTCTCTAACACATACATCCACTGGAAAATTTGAATCCGCTACAAAAATGGATATACTTCTCCGCATCTCACAAACATCTTTCTAATGCGGGCATCACTCTGCCTCACTAGAGACATCTGTCTAATACAGGCAGATATCCCTAATATATCTATATAATACAAATATATTTCTAATTCCAACATCGCTGTCTCTAATGCAGGCACCTCTCTAACACTTCACCAATAAGAACACCTCAAGGCCGGTCGGCTAAAGCCTAAAGGTGGTTATCCACGGATAGTGATTTTCTCAACTTCCGCAAAAAGGCACAAAAATCAATGACAGTCGGGATATTGAACTCGCAAGAGATAAAAAGTTACTTTCTTTTGAAGATGTTGAACTTTAAATTTTACCAGTTACGAAACATGTTTAGAAAGTTTTAAAAAAATGCTTGTCCGATGGGTTTAGCGCTATACAATACAACCGACTTAAGGTAATAACTTGGAATAAATGGTGTCGACTAAGAAATAAGGATTGATCTTATTTCAGATTGTGACCAACACAGCTTTATGTATGTTTGCCATTTGGCTGTGTGTAGAAGTTCTTAGATGGATATTCTGGTGGTTGTTTATGCAAGATGAAGGTAAAAAATCCGCGATCAGTTCGTTTTTCTTTGACCTTTTTATAGCCCTCGATCTTCATTCTGCATGTACTGTGATATAGTTCCAATATTTTATCGCGTTTAGGTTTAGTGTCGAGATCTAAAAAGACCGCTTTCAAAATTGCGAGAATTCTGCCTGTTATAAAAGACAAGGTTCGTCTGACATCTTCCTGGTTACAAATAGAACATATTGTTTCGAAGCAGTGGCGGATCTAGCGTAAGTCAAAATGAATTACCACAGCTCATTCTTACATTTTAAAATACCTCCAAAGCAACTTCATTGGTTGGATTTTATTCTTTTGAAATTCATAACCTATGACATTGTTATAAAGTTATTTGGAATTTAAATTGAGCTGCTATAATTTATTTTAACTTACCCTGGATCCGCCATTGTTTCAAAGGTGAAACATTCTGTCAATCGGTAAATTATAGATTAAAACGGAACTGAATGCCAAAAAAGCAGAACTCGAGAACGAAGTAGGAAAACAAAGGAAAGGTGAAACGTACACAACCAAGGTATGATAGCTAGGAGTCTCTGTTGTACTTCAGATCGAGTTTTGGTGCAATTATAACATCGCTCATCCATCCTTGTTTTTCTGTGTGTTTTCTAGCTACCCAAAGTTGGATTGCCTAAGGTAAGTTAAAAAACACGTTATTGCGTAAGGCTTAGTGAGAAACCCGTGATTTTCATAAAGTACGCATCGACAATAACCTTACATGCATGGTAAAGTAGTATACTACGTTTAGTTAGCTTCAGAAATGGATCATGCACATGCTGTGCTCTCATATAATTAGTCGATTTGCTCATTGTACCAAATATAAGCTGGAACTAAAACAAGAGCCAACCCTAATGTAACTGAGTCACAACCTAGTGGTAATTGACCATTTATGCGAGTGTTTTAATCTCTCACTCGGCCTCACGTACTTAGTTGTTGCAACAAAATAAAATTCATTGAGTTGCAGCAAGATCGTTAAAATTAGACTTGTTACAACTTCTTGAAAAAACTTGCAGCAAGCCTGTGGATAACAAGTCTTGACAATCACTTGCAACAAGTGTGATGAAAACTTGCAACACTCTTGTCGTCAAGAGCTGTCGCAACCCATGCGAATGCATCCTAACATCGAAAAACGAAAACTGATTTGAATTCTGAAATGGCATTGAAATCTGTTCAAACGGCACGATACATGCATTAAGGCAAATACTGTAATTGTATTATTTATTTAGGATAAACTACTGATGGATGTTGATAATTATCAAAAGTTAGGTGGGTCAACGCTGATGCTGCTTTCAAACATGGAAAAAAATCACCGATGTTCCTCGGATGTAGAGTTTTCTTATTTCTAATGTTCCTGGCGAATCACGTATGGAACTATGAGACTTCTATTAAAAATATATATAAAAGAAAACCCTGCTTAAAAGTGATATAGTTCCACTAATCCAATTCAAGCTTATCGTTTCATAATCATGCTGTTCATGTTTCACATCCTGAATGTTCTAACAGAAAATTCACAATTTTCCTCAAGCCTCTGGATCCCGAGATCCAATTTTATTCCATGTCTGGTTGTCCTACTCTTTACCTTCATTAAGAGCTACAATCATGAGCAAATTATCTAAGACGAACGTGGAAAAAAACAATATTTTTGAAAGGTATATCAGATATCCTTCGCAAAGCCGCCGCCCCCTCGAAACAATGTTGTTGTACAATTGAATTATAATGGCAATAATTGAGACACATTTTCAAACAACATTGTAGCAGGAGAGTTTGTCTAGGATTGTAGATGTACATGGTTGTGTCTTTCACTACTGCTTAGGCAAAATTTCGTGGGAGATGGGTTCAGGCGTGGTATATCATGGCGGGAAGAATCTCACTGAGATACAAACAGAGGTATTTAATTTTGTCATCATCATAATTTCGTCCTTCTTTACAGAGCATCATGTGCTCTTCGAGATATTTGTAGCTTTGTCACCTGTTTCAAGTTTTTGTGATGCGGCTACTGACTGCTATTTTTTCAGGTGTTCAGCAAATTTTTGTGGTCCAATCCTTTACACCCTGACATATTTCCAGGAGGTCGGTAGAGAGATACATACATTCCAAGATACTTGCCTCTGAAAAAAAAAATTCTCAGATTATCGCACAAAATCTTATTTTCTCTGTTTTCAGTGAGAAAGATGGAGGCCGAAGTGATTCAAATGTGTGTTTGCTTTTTTAATGGCGGAGAGGATGCTTGCGGGACGGTAAATGAATTCGAACTAACGTTTCCAGTGTTCGTAGTGCAGTCAAAAGTGCACAAAATCAAGGGATCTTTCACTACCTTCAACTGAAAAAGCTTTGCTGGATCAAAACGTCAAATTCCGTTTGTATTGTTTCGGGTAGCAAAAAGTCCTGTTTTTGTGTATTTATTGAATGCACCTTCTGCGCCATAAAGTACAGTAGCATCTTTAATAATATAGTTAGCGTTTGTGTTTTCAATTAGATGACAGCATCTGGCACAAACAGTGTTCTGCTGGCGTGTAAAACCTACAGAGATTGGGGCAGAGATGTAAAAGGGATCACCAAACCAGAAATGTAAGTAGTTCTTCATATTACTTATCTCGAACGTTGTCAGTGTCGGTCATATGAATCACGATTTAGGGTAGCTACTGTTTTTAGATTAGAACTAGGATTGAGAATCAGGAATATGCTAGACTGTTGCGCTATTAAGGCCAGATGAAAACACAAGTACTGGACAGGAGGAACAGGTACTTTACCATACCCTAACCGTTACAACTAAGCAGAGTTTCGTGCCAACATCGTGTTGTGTTATTTACTCATTCATGAACTTTACTGATTATTGAAATCTTTTTTTAGAGTCGTCTCTGATTCGGCTCACGCAGCTTTTGAAAAGGTGAGTGATGGTTGTAGGGAAGAAAAACTAGCTTACGTGGTTAATTGTATATGGCCACAAATAAAGAAAATGTTAACAAAAGTTAGATTCTTGTGTTGTAATTCTCCGGGTTATTATTATTATTGTAAACTTTACTAAAAGTTGACACTTATCCTAACTAATTTAAACCTACATAAAATATCTATTCCCCTAAGTTCTTCCTAAGTTATTGTACAATGTATTATATTAATACATTAAGTTAAATGAAGGCATTTAGAAATCTGCATTTTAGCAATCTAGAACACTAAGTCATGCAGAGTTTATTACAATTATTTTCAATAAGGTTTTTTAAATTGTTCTTCCTAATCGCTCATTCTTTTCTTTGGCATATGTTCATCCAAACCTGTTCTTAGTAGGTTTTCCCAGTAATCATATTGGTCGTCCAGGGTGTCGTACGTTACTCCTACATCCCGTGGTGCATTAATTATGTCCTCGTTGAATTTCTTATAATCCAATTTCTTCATGCTCCTATAGAGGATAATCCTTGGTGTATATTGATTAGCCGATTCTTCCAAGATACCGTAGATTAGATTATGATCGCTTATCTATGGATTGAAAGTTCTGCCACATTTATTAAACGTATCTGGCTTAGTCGTCAGTATCACATCAAGGAAGGGTTCTGATTTTGGCGTGATCCTTGTAGGCTCAGTTATCATACATTGCAAATTGTGTACTTCCTCAAGCTCCTTTATGATTTTGCCTTCTCTGGATTCTGGTATAAATGTGTTTACTAAGGTGAAAATCACCACTCATCAAAATCTATTTTGGCGGCCTTTTCGATATAAATTGTGAAGATCTATAGCACTAACTCCTAAACTAACCCCGTATTTTTCTCTTGACTTCTTGCAATATTTTGAACAAATACGAGTTAGTATTGTAATTTAATGTTACGTTACGTTACGGGTTAAATTTTTCCCCTGGAAAAAACCTTTGCCCCGACATCGTCGCCGTTTATTTGTATGTTTGTTTCAAAGGCTGCGGAATACTTTAAAATGAAGATTGTGAAAGTTCCTGTGAGCGAAAAGAAAAGAACTGTGAACATCAAAGCAATGAGGAAGGCAATTACAAGAAATACTGTGATGGTAATGGTCATACTGTCTTTATATTTATATTTTACAGCCTCAATCAAACGAGGATAAGAGTTTATGAAGGCTAATTGTTTTCTTTTAAACAATTATTTAACGCTTGGTTTCTTCAGAGTTGTCAAAAGTTTGGATTGAATTGCGAAACTTTCCTATATAAATACTCGCCAAAAATATGCGTACGGAGTTAACATCAGTGACTGGTTTATTAAAAAAACGTTATAAACTTGGTTTACATTTTTTTTGATAAATCAAAATTGCCTAATTCAATGATTTGCTACCAAGATGGTGGACTTTAAGACTAATTGATTTAAATATAAAGTATAAGTATAGTAATTAAGAAGGTGTGTGAAATTCCTGTGAATTTCAATTAACTCTCATGCATCCCCAGTCATGAGGTTTAAGGAAGATTACCTGTCTGACACAAAGTTTCCTTTTTAAAATTTCGTCCTCGTTTGATGCTTTTACTCTTTCTATTGAACGTTTTTGTATCACAGTTATTTATTTATACAGCTAGTTGGTTCAGCACCGGAGTTCCCATCTGGGATAGTGGATAACATTGAAAAAATTGCCGAAGTGAGTGGATAAAACTGAACTATTTGGCCAACACTTTGCCAAGAACTTTTTGAAACGCTAGCTAATAGTTTTAACAACGACGTAACTTGACGGATTTTTTATGCTTAACATTCACAGCTTGGTAAAAAATACAACATTGGTGTTCATGTCGATGCTTGTCTGGGAGGTTTTGTGCTGGCTTTCATGAAGGCTGCCGGGTTTGTTTGCTTATTTTGTTGTCTTCACATTAACTATCGTGCGTTTCTTTCTTATCGTTGGAAGCATTGAAAATCCATGATGCATATATAATTTCGAGTTTTTCTTGCAGTTTCAAAGTACCTAGCTATGATTTTTCTGTCGATGGCGTTACAAGCATTTCAGCAGATGCTCACAAGGTAAGAACTGCAAAAAGATAGGAGGGAACGATGAAAGTTTAAAATAGGTGAAAGATAAACTATGCGGGTGGTTTGTGTCAGGTGTGATTCATAGTATCATAATAGCTTGTATGGCATTTCATACAAACGTGATGAATTATGTGGCAATCGAAAGTATTGATTCCGGTCTTGTATGTAGAGTTCGCTATGGAAGACATCGAAATCGTTTTCACGAGAAATCGTTTACGATGGCTCGGCCGTGTCTCGAGGATGGAGTCGAATGAACGACCAGTCATAGAGCTTCTTTACGGCGTACTCGATAAAGCTAGGCCAAAGTTAAGATGCAAAGTTATGATACGGCGTAGTCGATAAAATCAGGCCAAAGTTAAGATGCAAAGACACTAGTAAAAGCGTGTTGAAGATTGGAAGGATTTTAGGTGATTGGCAACAGACAGTAATAGACCTCTCTGGAGGGCCACCACTAGAAACGTTTGTGAAAAACTGAATGAAAAACGTATTGAACAGCACAGACAAAGAAAAGAACAACGTCCTTAGAAGAAAGCTACAAGAGAATGATGATGTTTTCCTAATATGAGTCTATTTATTTTTCTACTAAAATTTATTTTACGTGTTTTGCCCGTATCGGGTCTAGGCGTATTATTATTATGATCAGCCACAATGCAACGAGTTCCTTTCCCAATAATTGCCGCCATTTTCGAAGCCATGAAAATGACCACCTCTGGTTAACAAAAAGGCTTCACATGGGTAAACAACAAACGCACGCAATGCGTCGTGGTTGATCTTCCTCGCTATTTTCAACTTTTATTTTTCACATTATAGTATGGCTATGCGCCAAAGGGATCATCGATCATCCTCTATCACTCCCATTCCCTAAGACACTACCAATATCACACATGTACGGAATGGACGGGTGGTATATACGCAACTCCGACCATCTTGGGCTCAAGACCTGGAGTTTTGATTGCACAGTGTTGGGCAACCATGATGCATCTAGGGAAATCTGGTGAGTTGAACAAAAATACATGCCTACTTGCCGTATCGAGGGGCAATTTCATTTTATGTTTATATTGTACCTTTAAGTCTAATAAATATATTTCTGCATGTTGAACACGATAAAATTTCTTGTGTGCTCCAGCCAACACTTTTTTTCCTAAATTTTTCTATAAAACTATATTATTGTCGAAAAAGGCGAAATTTCAGATTTATTTGTAGGAAAAATCATTTACGTTATCAAAAAGGTAATAAAAAACTACTTATAACACCCGACATTATTATGGTTACTTTTATTTTTCACATTTTTGTTGAGCTTTTAGCGTTTGAAAACTCATTTTCAGACTAGTGGCCAGGAAATTAGCGCCATTTTAGTACATTTTCCTATTTTAAAGCAGCAATAACTCAAAACAGTTTGAAAAACCAGGGTGCCCGTAATGATGTCTTATATGTTTTTCTTTATAAGCTTTCTGATGATACAAGTTATTTTTCGAATGAGCGAACTTGAAAGTTTGCTTTTTTTTGACCACATAATAGTTTTGTAATAGAACTGAAGAAAAACGTGTTGATCGAAGCCCAGAAAAAAAATCGGGCCAAACAACATTCAGAATTGTTATATTAGGCATATAACGGACAATTTAAGAGCAAAATAGATTTGCTCCTCGACAAGGTGGGTAAAATTACCTCTGCCTCCCTGACTAGGCTGTATGTCGCATACTTTTGTTTAGGATACGTGGACGCAACAAAGCGCATCGTAAAAACAACACGGATAATAAGAAATGGGTTAGTATCATGCATAACATTGCAATCAGTGATTCGGAGAAAATAGAAACTCCTAGTTAAAATCACAATGAATATAGCTTATTAGTATAAATTTCCAGGTGACTGTCGATTTTCCTGTATTCTAATTGGTCAAGATTCACTGTCTCTGAAGTGATAGTCACTGACCAGTGACTATAGCTTTTTGATTTTTGTTTTTTATACAGTACAGAATAAAAAGTGAATTTTTGTAAAGTTTAGTTGATTATTATTTGTAAACACCTGGAAATTTATACTAAAACAATAGTCGCCTTAGGCTTGGTGATTACAAATCTACATTCAATTCGCCTTCGGCTCAGTGAATATAGGCTTGTAATCACCTTGCCTCTTCGGCGACTAATTGTTGATGATCGATATTGATGAACGTTTATGTAAAAATATAGTCTTTTGATAAAAACTTTACGCGTGTTTTTGCAAATCCACTGACAGCAATTCTTTAATTACCTAATTGTTCAAGTCGCTAATTTTCCTAAAACAATGCTATTGGTTAGTTAATCGAGAATAATAACCACGTAATAATGAAGGACCTTATTTCTACATAAACAAGAACATTATAGGCGAAGTAAGAGTTTCTAAGCCATCTATTGACTCTGTTCTACTGACTGTGGTTCGACACGGTGCGATTTTCTAGACTGCGACAAACTAAAGGCGTGTTCGTATTCGGCGAGCCAGAAATATGCGTGGTAGCGTTTGGATCAAAGCAGTTCGACATTTTCGCGTTGGGAGATGAACTCACCGCTCGAGACTGGAAATTAAACGCTTTGCAGTTTCCATCCAGGTTTGTCTCTACATATATAGATCATTTACTGGTCTCATTGACTGGTCTTTACTACTTTTTAGAAAAGGCTAATTTTTTTAAAGTTCTACAAGTTTAAGTTTCACTGAATCTTTCCATACGTCCCACAACGACAAGCTGTGTTAATTGCGAAGGCATCTTGTCATAAGAGACCCCTTAGGTCCAATCTATGAAAACAAGTGTTTTTTTCTGCCTGTTTCTAGTTATTTAACTTTGTTTCGCAACCTGTACGACCACCTACTTTTGTGTTCTGTCGAGAAACTAATTTCTAAGAATTTTGTATCTCTTCTACAGCCTTCACATCTGTATCACTCTTCCAATGACCAAATCGGGCATTGCTGGAAAATTTCTGCGAGACGTCCGAGAATGCAGCAATAAAATTCTAAAAAATCCCGACTGGCAGACAACTGGCGCGGTAAGTGGGACGTCTCGACTTTTCTATAGAAAAAAAGTGATATACACAGAATTCGACGTTTCAGCTCTTCTATTCTGTTTATATCATTCAGGGTTGGCAATTCTTCTTTTATTATTTTTTTTTCTTTTACTTTCTTTTATAATAAAAGAAGATTTCTTCTTAAGCCTAAATTTTTCTTTTATTTTCTTTTATTATTTTTAAAATTTTATTATTATGAAATTGATATTTGATAGTTAATAATTTTACAATTTACATTTTACACAAACTTCTGCCATTTTGACATAGTGAAAAACCTGGTAAAGCTACTTAAGATATATATTATTTTTGTTTCCGTCAAGGCTAATTTCTAGATTACTTTTGTTGTTGATATTTCGAAAATCTTCTTTTATTACTGAGAAATCTTTTATTTATTTAATAAAAGAAAAAAGAAGATTTTCATTTTTTAAAAACCTTCTTTCATCCAACCCTGACATCATTTCAGGTAGAGCATTATCCTATGTTTTTGTGTGCTTTTCTGTGTGCTATGTTTTTGTAGCACCACTAGCAACGTCAGCAGTTTTATAATTCCAAGACCTTAAAATGTGTACAAAATTTTACAGGGCGCGATTTACGGTATGGCTCAAAGAATTCCGGACAGATCGATGGTCAGAGAGTTGGCAAATCATTATTTAGATTGTTTATATTCAACAAAAATACAATCATCTGAAAACGGCATATAGCGAGAGGAGATCAAATTTACTACCACAAGTATAAACAACACGACACAATCATTTCAGTTTGTTCATAATTAGTAAGCTTAATTCACATTGTAAATGATGAATGGTTATTTAATTCATAAATATATTATAAATAAATGGTGCGCATTATGTAGTTTTCGCAGTGTTTTACCGTATTCTCTCTATTTAACCCACGAGGGCTTATTCATTTCAGGACCTTTGGAGGGGGGGGGGCTTAATTGAGAGGGGGGCTTAATTGAGAGGGGGCTTATTTATTCATCCAAAAAACCAGCGATGAAGATTCTCTTTGAACTGCAATAACCTCAAAATCATTACACAGTATATATCGTATAACCATATATATCATTTTTTAGTCTATATTATGGGCGGGGGGCTTATTAGAGAGGGGGGCTTATTTCATTTTTTCACTCAAATTGGGGGGTTATTTGAGGGGGGGGGGGGGCTAGATAGAAAGATCACGGTATATATCCTTGTGTGCGAGAGGTCAGAGGTTTCGTATACCGGAGGTATTTACCCACGGCATCCTAGACGCTTTAAATCCCCGGCATTTGGTGCCGTATCCGTATATGGTAAATCCAAGATGGCGCCCTGAAGTGTTGACCAAATAAGGCAGTTTAAAAGCGGAGGTCTTCATATATAAAAGACGAAGACAAGGAAGGACAATGAGTTATCAACTGTACCGAAATACTACGTTAGGTAACAGCTTGCAAGAAAGCCTGGATGAATTAATACAGGTGATACATTAAAAAGTGTAACACAGTAACAATTCCACACAACCTGTGCGCCGCACATGATAAGAATTATTGTTGCGAGCAATTGTTCAAAACCATTTAATTAAATATAGTGTTCTTTCACCTATTTAGTCCCAACAAATTAGTCCCCAGCTCGCGCTACAAGTTTTGCAGCAGTTTGATAAAGCTATAAATCGGGCTTTGGCATCGCAAGTGAAAAACAGGGCTAATTTCAAGGTATAGTTTATTATATTAAAAATATAAATTGTTTGTTTATAAACTACATTGTATTTGAGTTCTCTTTCAAGAAGACCCATAAGACTGGAAAGAAAGTAAAATGGATTTCCCTCAAACGAACCCTTTTATCTGTATTGGATTTTTTAAAACTATGTCAGAGCCTTTTAATGGCATTTATAGTAAAGCTTAGATTAACGCTGTAAAGTGGAATGTACCTTTTTGGTGCACCAAAGATCTGATGCAGATCAAGAAAAGAATTTGCAGCAGATTCTCAGATCGAGATTTATTGCTATGGAATGTGTGACGTTTTTCAGCAGAGGTTGTTTTACCATCCTTAAGTGGTGTGGTACGTTAGGGGCATGCTATGTCAGTCAGGAAAATTTTGAAATCAGAGGGCCCAGAAATACCAAAATCTTGCATGTCTTAAAAAGTTGTTAACTGAAAAAATGATGTATATTTGAGCTAGATTGGTTAGTTAGGGCCCATTTCACCACCCCAGCATGTGCATGATGCTGTATACAATATGTTATGATCTGTAACTTTTACCAGGGAAGCTTGAATGTCTACAGATTTTGTGACAATGTGTGGACATTTGTGTTGAACAATGTGGAATTTCGAGATCTTCCTGATACAGTGACCGTGGACAAAGTGAAAATGGTTGCATGTGATGGCCGAGGTGTGTCTTCTGTTTTTCATTCCTGCTGTATATCATGTTATCACCTTAAAACAGGGTTGATTGTTTTTGGCTTTATAAGTTTTAACAGCATTAATTGCATCATAATTTTTTTTCTCTTTTTATGTTATAGGTTCAGTTGATACATAAGTATAACTACATAGATATGTAGAACCAATAGCTGTGAACTTTGTATTGTAAACCAAAGAGAACAATATAGTCTGGTGATAGCTAGATGAAGAGAAGCAGACAAATATCTATTTATAAACTAGGCATGTGATATTCTTAATGTTTGTTTGTATTTCAAATGAAAGGTGGCCATTAAAAATTTACCTACCAAGCATTAAAGTTTTAAAAATGTGACCATTTATATTTTGATTGGCAGATTGAAATAAATATTGCTCCAATTGTGTGGCAAACATTTTTTTGCTCTAAAACACTAACATTTGATACATACACAAACATGAAAAGCTAAAGATATAGCTATATAGCATATACTTCAAATATATATTATAATTGCATTAGGATTTTTGTTGGATGTGAAATGTAACAACAGGTTATGTACTGTTTGCACCTGCATGATGTTTGATGTAGTCACTTGTAGAAGTGGTTGGTGGTCAAATAGAGGCATACAAAGTACAGTAAATGTGCTGCAAACTTGGGGCCGCCACATAAAGATACCTTGTCTCATATATTAGAATCAGTCACTATTCTATTGATGCTGCCAAGAAACTACCACAAGGTAGTAGAGTAGAATTTTTATTCTTCATTCCATCTTGTCCTGCTTCTGGGCTGTAACTGTAGCGAAACTAACATTGCAGTCTACTCGTCATCATCATCTTCTTCTTCGTCCATTTCAACTTGACTACTTGAGATCAGTGAGTTACTGAAAGATAGAATGTAATAGCCAATTTATAAATATTTTAAATGTCCACTTTTGAATGATATTTTAAGTTCTTGCTTAAATATATGGCCTTCAAAGTTATTATTATAGTAATAAAGTTAATGTTCTTGGGCATAAAAATTTTTTGGCCCTCTTCAGAAAAAACATATTTATGCCCAAGAACATTAACTCTATTGTTGTATTATATTTCTCAATAATTCACAAATTTTAATTCTGATTCTTGCTCAAAATTATGTACAGCTAAATGTAACAGGGTTTGACAGCTAAATTTGACAATGTCAAAAATGTATATAACCTGGTAAGATTGGTTGTTAGGTCTATCAATGGCACACTGTTTAGTTCTTCATTCATTACTTCAACTTCATTGGCATCAGTACCATCCTATAAATCGATACAGATGAATAGACTAAATTTCAAAAGCTTGCCATACAAAATGAATGTCCATGGTACGCCCTGAGGAAGCGGGGGGAGGTGTAGAGGATTTGAAAAGATTCATGCATTGAATAATTCAATGCAGGATAAAGCTAGTATACATAATACCTGAATATTTGTATTGAAATATGACCCTGTTGTACTTGGTGCTTGAGATAAAATTGTTGAATTCCTCGTAGACATGTTCTTGTTCATCAATGCTAGTTCTTCCACCTAGAAATTCAAGAAGATGGAGACAATACGACACTAAATTGACCGGCTATTGCAACGAACATAAAAACTTTCAGGCACTTACTTTGAGTCGCTGAAGTTGGTCTAACAGCTTATCTTTGATGTTTTTAAGCATAGCTTCTTCACGTTCAAGCTCTTGTTTTAACTGCAAAGTATGCTTGTGATCCGCCATATTTAGCCCTGGTGAAAATTTTAGTATTTCTTTACATTTGAATATTGGAGAATTTCTTGTTTTCTACGACTTTTTAAACAGTGAACAGGCATAGTATTCCTCCCCCCCCCCCCCCCCCGTATTTCTAACTTTTCTATAAAAGGACGAGAATGTTCAGGACACAATGGCATAATAGAGTGCATGAATGGTGCATATATATAACATTGTAGGAAAAAGAAGGTCACTATAATCATATGCTATCATACATAGGTTGAATATTTCTAGTTTGTAAGGGTTTGAAAGGGTACATGCACTCATTCGATGGCCTCGTATAAAATAAAGTAGCCTCAGAATGTTCACAACAGTTCACACTTTACAATCGCATGATTGGGGGCATTAATAGAACATTTAGGGAAATATATACATTAAAAAGTAAAGGGTTTCACAGGGGTTGCAATGGATATATGTACTTGGAGATCACCTGCTGAAACATCCATGGAATTTTCGGTATGAATGGAATAAATTACTCGCATGAATGAAAACAAAAACATTGTGCCATGTTGATATACCGTGTGTTGTAAATGGTCAGTAATCTGTGTTTTGGCATTTAATTGTTCCTAAACTAATTCTGAGAAACAAATTTTGCTCAAAAAGGTATGTGAATGTCAAGGAGCTCTCTTTTACTAATTTTGTGGCTTGGGCCAATATATTAAATTAACTAGATAGCCATAACGTTTTATTGACCCATGATCTGGCCTTACTTTTGAATCAATATGCTAGCCAACGTATATCGTACAAGCTACCAGGTTGTTGCTATAAGGATATGCATTGTAACGTATTTAGGAACAAATTCCTTTGTATGATCTGAATTTACTGCTACCACCAAAACATTAAAGTTCACAAAGGCAATTAAATAAAATTTTGTATATGAAAGTAGCAATTATATCTCTGACGTGTACTGTGTAGTAACGAATATAAAAGTACATAATTTTTCTTTAAACAAAAATGAAAATGATTGGGATTCATTTCACTTTCCAGGCATTTTGGGGCAATAGGTAGTTAGGAGTTGGCAATTGCTGCATCTTCATGGTCCATGGTTGTTCTTGAGTTGTTATAGCAAAATAAAACTTGTACTTTCACTTGCTAAGATTGGTGCCCAACTGCACATTCTGATTCTGACGTCAATGAAAAGATGTATACCCAAACCTAATTTTTAGGGTGACAGATTATGTGGAAATTTGATAAACAATCCTTTACTGGTCATCCAGAATTTTCCAATGACTGCTTGACTGTGACATCTAAAAGATTTGATGTGGAAAGTGTGGTGGGCACAAATGATTTTATAGCTGGTAAACATTCCTGGTGTTTCAAGATCATTAAGTTTGGTCGAGGGCTGGCTGTCGGCATATCCCTAAAAGGCGAGCATGTTCACAGACTTGGTTGGAAAACTGGTAACAAGTGGGTGTGGACATCGGGTGGCACTAAATATAGCCCACAATCCCTTGTTTCTCAATCCCCCATGGAATGGTGGGAAGAAGGTGATGTACTCAAGTGTCAACTGGACTGTGATAAACAAGAGCTGATGATTGAGAATTTAAGGACTCACAAGTCTGATACACTCACAGGTTTTGAAGATCCAGTTCAGCCATATTTTGATCTGTTTCTTGATGTTAGCATTGAGTTAATTGAAGTTGATGGTATTGCTGTGAAATGATTTGAATGAACGAAAATAGTTTATTGGGTAATGTGTGTATGAGAATGTGTATGAGAGCTGAAATAGTGTGTGGTGTTTAGAGAGAAACTAAAAACTGTCAATGTTATTATTTTCAGTTATTTAAGAATTGTTAGCTTACATTTAATATCAGTGTAAAAATAATATAATGCACCAGACTTTAGGATCTATCCTGATGTAGTGGCATAAACCCTAATTACCAGGCAACAGTTATTTTTCTTACAATTTTGAACACATTCAAGTAAATACTGCTGCAGTTCAACAGTCTTTGGGGCATTGAGTTCTTTGTAAGTTTGCGTGGATTTTACTGTAGTGAAACATACAGGAATATCGTCAAACATGGAAACACATGGAAGATCGTCTATATATATTAAGTTTAGTTTCGCAATAATAAATGGCGTCTACAAAACCAATTTTTTTAATGGTATTTTTGTGGATAGTTTGTTGTGTAACTGTAGAAAAAACATGTATTTATTATAGAGTTATATTTTTTCACATGGTGTAAGAGGAATTAAACGCTTTTTGCAGAATTGCTGTTTTTATGATTTTGTGGCACTTTGCGCAAGCGTTGTCTGCGGAGCAGTTTAACTACTTGTAACCAGGGGCCGGTTGTATCAATGGTGTTTAAGTTAAACGGTGGGTAAGTGAAATTTAAAAATCACTTTTACACCTAGTTCGGAACCAAAATTATGAGTCTAATCATAGACAATCTAAGGAATGGACTGGAAACGCAAGCTAAAGTTTACGCGACATCCGTGATACGCTTTACTTTGGAACCCTGTAACTTCACTTTAAATACATTTCAGGACTTCGTGTTTACATATTTTAAACAAGAACAGAAATGTGAATGGAACTATGGACTTTTAAAACTTTTCAGAGAGATAAACGAGGCGGAAAATCACCATTTAATGTTTCTGTAAACCTTTTTCAACAACAACAATGGCGACATTTCTGTAGTCAAAAAGAATGCAAACATTCAGCGTTGGGTTTTAACTTTGTTATATCCATAAAGAATTTTAAAAGTCGATAGTTTCATAGAGATAGCCGTTCTTGTTTAAAATATGTAAATAGAAAGTCCTGAAGTATATTTAAAGTGAAGTTACAGGGTTCCAAAGTATAGCATATAAGGCCGTATCACGGATGTCGCGTCAGCAACATTGATACTTTAGCTTGCGTTTCCAGTCCATTCTGTTGATTGTCTATGGTCTAATAGAGTAAACATTTAGTTTTATATAGCTACAATTGTTCTTCTCAGGTCAAATACCTTTACTCCCTCAGCTGGTTTGTTTATACAAAATGCAATCTTGTTTTATATTTTTGACTTATCCACCGTTGAAGCTAAACGAAATTTCAGCACCATCCTCAGAGGTATGAAAAACGTATGTGAATCTCAGACTGCGTGCACACGAGATCGTTTCCGAGCGTTTTCAGTCAAAACAGTCAAAATCAAAATGATATCAACTATGAAAATTCTCATCGCATTTAAAAGTGTTCAGTTATTGCCATAGTCATAGACAAGGTTCGTGCTGGTTTCCATTAAATTTTGTCAACGAGTCGGGATCTTTTTGAAATAATCCTGAATGAAAACGCTTGGAAACAACACCGTGTGAACATAGCACTTGTTTTCAAATTAAATGGTCTTTCCCGTGTGAAAAATCGTTTTGCAATGGTTATCAGCCAATCGGAAACGAATTTTTTTTTACATGTGCGATAAATGTTTTGTCGAATGAGATCAAAAAGCTGAAAAATACTCGGATATTTGTTCACCGGCGGTATCATTCTATGCAAAAGATACCGCAATCTCGTTCCCAGTGAGAGAACTTTGTTCGTTCTTGAACCAAGAACTTTGAACTTTGGACGTTTATGTTTTCCTTTGCTAAAATCTATAGAAAACAGTTTCCATAAAATATGTATTTAAAACTAGTTTGAATTTCAAACCTAGCTCATAGTTATTAATCACAGTAATGACTAGTTTGAATTTCAAACCTAGCTCATAGTTATGAATCAAGCATTTCCGAGCGTTTGGTTTCGATCAGGAATGAAAGTGATTGTTCATAACTATGACTATGAGCACAAGGTTGGTTGAAGTTCCAAGTAGGTTTAAATATTTTATGGAAACTGTTTGCTATACATATTTTAGCAAAACTTCAAGCAGAAATTAAAGAAGACTAAGGCGGTATCTTTTGCACAGAATACGATGGGTACTGAAACTGAGCAATTATAGCATTTTGTAAGGCGCCGTAAATTTTAATTTAATGGTCTTTACAAATATTTTTCGAAAGACAAGATTGACAATTTCTGTGTACCTAAGGTTACTCAGGGCGCTCAGGTTACTATACTCAATCTACCATGCTTGTGAGGTCATTGAAATCTGAAATAAAAACTGAATAGATAATATAAAGCAAGTTGACGGCTGGCCAATGTCATATGCTCTTCAATATTATTCTTCATTTGAAATGAAAGCATTTTAGAAAAAATTAAAACAAAATTAAAATTACTTCAACGGGGCTTGCAGATAAGTAACATATCACTTGATAATTTTCAGACCTTCATAATCATGTCTTGTCTGTCTTTTTGAATGATTTTGACAACACATATGCGTACTATGTTGGAATTAACGCAATAATCACACTTTCGATATCATCCCAACATTCCACTTTAATTTCCTGTTATTTTTCAGATTTTGCTCATAATTATTATAGTAGTTACGCGGCACTATTTGTTTGTTACTCTCGTGGTCGCTTGGTCTTGCACACGTCGGATTGATGAGGGTGGTAAGCAAGGTTGTGGATTACCTTTCACATCGGGGAAAAAGCAGTTTCACAATTCATATGTCTTAAAACAAGCAGCTTTTACACGTCTCATCTACATATATAACAGTTTGTTTACAGATCTATCACGTTCCTTTAGATAGACTAGATTTTATTTCTTCAATATGTATAATCCTCCAATATGTACCGATCTCTGAATGGCCTCCAAAGAATTTTTACTCGGCTCTTATTTGAACAATCGACTACTCTTTCAGGAGAGGGACACCTATTATTCTCATTCTACAGAGCAATTTTATTGAGAATGAGGCCTCACAAGCGCAGAACAAATCACATTTCACGGCATCAAAATGAAGCATTTGACACGAACAGATATTAGCTAATTATGGCTCACGAAAATACCCTTTACCACCCTCATTCGGCTCATTGATCAGCTGGCTTTGTGAGTTACATGCAGGTAACCACCTTGGGGCAGCCGGCATGTACTCACCGTTGGGCGCTACTCCACAAGTCCCGGTCAATGTTGGACACTTATTAATTATCATATGTTATTGCGCCTGGGATATGGTTTTTCGAGAGGTAGGTTTTTCAGGACTTTTAAAACGAGAACGAATCAACTACCAGACATCCTCAGCATTCCTAAATTGTAGACTTTGTAGTTAATGTAAAGGGTTAAGGTGAGGTTTGGAATGATATAATTATAAATGTCTGATGGATGCTTCGTTCTCGTTTTTAAAATCTTGAAAAACATCCTACAGTAACATGACCCCTGGTATATGTAAATTAGCTTATGTGATACGTGTCATGTGGTTGCCAGGGACGTGAAAACAAGATGGCGGAAGGCAAAATACGTTTTGTAATTTTGTACTGCCCTTTTTTACTGATTGGTGACTAGATTGCAGTTTTAGAGTTGCTTCTATTAAAGGTAAGCGACACATTTGTTTTTTGTTAGCAAATCATCAGAATAAAAGGCTACTCGGACGTTTAAATTTGAGTCAAACGTGACAGAGCACTTGCATTAATTTTGGGTTTTGCTATGGTTTTCTTGACATTCTATATTTTAATTGCTGCTACAACGAACCCATGGTGGAAAGTTCGATTTCCTGCACCAGAGATTGTGATTCTCCTGCACCAAAATATATTGGCAATGGCTGTATGCCTACGTCGGAGATCTCTGGCAAAACTGACAAACTTTCCACCAAGGCAGCGAACAAGCCTGGAGCGATTGCACAATGCAGCAATACTAATTTTTTTTGTATGTGGGAATGAAAATCTCGATTTTGCTTCAGTGCAATGCATGATGGTACTGGTAATGATGCATGCTAAAATTAAAACATGTCTCCTGTTTTAGCTTTGATTGGCTAAACTTTGATCAGTGGCGGATCCAGGGTAAGTCAAAATAAATTATAGCAGCTCAATTTTAAATTCAAAATAACTTTATAACAATATCATAGGTTATGAATTTACAAAAAATGAAATCTAACCAATGAAGTTGCTTTGAAGGTATTTTAAAATGTAAATATATCCTAGAATGAGCTGTGGTAATTTATTTTGACTTACGCTAGATCCGCCACTGACTTTGATTAGCTTTGATAACACCTTGGTTACTTGATGTGTCTCAAATTGTTTATCTTGGCAATTCATACTTATGGTTTTTTGCCATATGAAAGCTCGTATCTCGTACAGATTATACTTGTCTAGCTAGTCCGCCTGCTACAACTTTAGCAAAACATTTGCACCAGCCAGACAATTATAATCCGTAAGAAAGATGAGCTTTAGTATAGTATATTAATTTTGAATTTGGTGTGATGAGTGCAGAAGCATGGTTTCTTATAAAGTATATTGTCAGCTTACTAAAATATCTGCCTAAGTCCATTTTGGTCTGTTAGGAGATTTTAGCGCAAATGTCTCATGAACTCTCATGCACTCAAATGAACTCTCCCAACAGGGCAAAATTGACTTAGAAGTAAATGTTGGTAAGCTATCGCTATACATGTACTTTTGATAAAAGTAGCTGAGTCAGTGCTACTGACGTACTGTTTTGAAAGTCCCTATGAAATGAAATTTTGTCCAACTATTTATTGATTTGCAAAGATTGCTTGAAATCACCTGGAAACCTCCCTTATAGAATTTCCCTAACTGCTTTCCTTCTCAAGATATTCAACTTTATTGAATATGCAAATTATGCAACTCATGACATCACAGTGCATAATAACTTTTAAGAAATGTCAGTAATTTGCAGTGATTGATATGTTCTGCACAAAAGTGCAGACACTGAGCGATTAATCGTAGATTGCATACGTACAGCACAGTTTTAGCTGTTTCTTGTCATGTGGTACAAAATTAGCTATCTCAAAGATACTCACTATGCACAATGATGTCATAAGTTGTGTAATTTATATATTTCAAGTCGGATATCTCGAGAAGGAAGAGAGCTAGAGAAAATGTACTAAAGAAGTTACTGTCATTTTAAGCAATTTGTACAGTGCAATCAATGAATAGTTGCACAAAATTTTGTTTCATAGGCACTTTAACGACCATCAAGCCACATAACTTTATATAGCAGCAATTACCTCAGGTACTGGCTGCATTCCGTGAATATTGAATTAAAATATACAGTATAAATAAATGTACATGTCTAATAAGTCACCGGGATAAGACCGGGATAAATTTAAGCCTGGATAGTTGGAATAAAAATCATCTTGGCCTAAAGATGAAATTCTGATTAAACTCATGAAGCGATTACACGGCAAATACTCCGTCTGGGCTGAGTTTTAACCTGGTTGGCGCCCCCCAGGCTGAAAAATGCAGCCCAGGTTTGCTGGACTGAAAATTGTCATGTAATTAAATGAAAATTTGCGGCTCACAACGAAATGACCAGGCTCACAAACGAATCATATCAGCGGTTTATTTTTTGTCAGTTTCACACTTAAATACAGCTACAGTCTGATAAAAGTCTAATAATAATTAGTAGAATCATACTAATATACTATTGCAAATGCTGTAATTTGATTGGTTACTCTACTCGCTATCTATTCCTCGATAGATAGCGAGCAGCGAAACAATCATCTTCCTATAGAGATTTCTTTTAAAGAAATTGCTTAAAACTCAAATTTTTTGTTGAGTATTCCATGTTTGACCTCTGATTCTACTAAAACAATTAGATTACTCGCTTTCAATTTCTATGCGGCGATAGTTGATTCGGGCTTTGCCCTCATTAACTATCACCGCATAGAAATCTCGAGCTCGTAATCTAATTGTTGAATATAAACAGAATTTTAAATTCTTTAAAAAATCGTAAAAAAAATTCAGCTCAATAAACCGGTTCGAAACTCGGCCCGCGCTGGTGTAGTGGTCGAAGGGCTTTGGTAGTGTAGTGGTCAGACCACTCGCCTTTCACCTCTATCGCACCGAGTTCGATCCCCAGTAAGGTGGACTCGAACCCAGTCCTCATGTGAAAAGAGTGAGGTCAACGCTCTGCCGAAAGTCGTGTATTTTCCCGGGTACTCCGGTTTCTTCCTACAGCCTGGACATCCTTTGTCAATGGTCATGGCTTTATAGGATACCCTAAAGGTCGAAATGTCGAGAGAGCGCTGGGACCGAGTTGCTCCTGTGTTTTGTGTATTTCTCACCCACTGGGACTGTATCTACTTCACCAAATTTAGCTAAAGAGGGAGCGCGTAGCGCGACAATAAGCGTACTGTTTTGCTATATTAAAACTGTTCTCACTCACTGGAATTGTATCTACTTCACCAAATTTAGCTAAAGCGCGAGCCCGAAGGGCGAGTAATGATTGTCGCGCTACGCGCTCCCTCTTTAGCTAAATTTGGTGAGGTAGATACAGTCCCAGTGAGTGAGAAATGTGACGACCCAAGAATGCCTCGATATTGATAGTTATATGTATGGGGATACACAAAACACAGTGGCAACTCGGTCCCAGTGCTCTCTCGACATTTCAACCTTTAGGGTATCCTATAAAGCCATGGCCCTTTGTCAACACATGAATAAAAAAGAATTTGGGATTTTTACTATCAAACATGGAAGTAAGCTTAAACACGAAAACCGTGGCCCAAGAGGGGCCATGACCCTCAGCCTCGGTTTCGTTTTTAAGCTTATTTCCACATTTATTAGTCAAAATACCAAATTCCTCTTTATGCGTGTGTTGACGAAGCATGTTCTGGGTCTCTGACCATAGCCTGTGCGAAATAAATAAAAATGGAATGCCCCTTAAGCTTTTGCATTCCATTCGTTCCCCTTACTTTCCTCGCCATCGCACAGTCACCAACACCTGAATGATAAACATACAGGCACCACCTCGACTACCAACCCATTCTGAAAATTAAAAGAATTAAATGTAGTTCATTTGGATATTTTAGGTCCAACGTAAACAGAAAAAAGGTCGTATAAAACAGGTGAGAATTCTACTCAAATTTATTTGCAAAATATACAAAAATGTAATAATAATAATAGAATGTAATCTTTGTTCGGTGATTTCATTCATTTAACAAAACCAGAGTAGCACTTATGTCGGAATAGACCAATTAGTTGGACTGACGATAGATTTTGGGTTTTTACCATCGTTTCAAAATTTTCAATTCCTTTAAAAAGCGTAACCCCATGCAGGTGAGAATTCTGCTTGAATTTATTTGCAAAAAATACAAAAATGTAATAATAATAATAGACCAATTAATTGGAGTGACGATAGATTTTGGGTTTTTACCATCCTTTCAAAATTTTCAATTCCTTTAAAAAGCCTAACCCCATGCAACTTAAACACGGCACACGCCTTCGCAGTCCATACTGATAGCTAATCAATAGACCGATCCCGGCTATATGCTTGATTGACCGGCAAAACAATGGGTAGTTTTCCCAATGGAATACAGAATGTCTGATCAACAAACTTAAATTTTTAAGAAGTTCAAGCTGTTATCGATTCTTCTGCAAATGTACCTTTAGAATGCTTGATTATAGGACCGACATTTGCAAATTTTTAACAATCGGGGTTTTTTCCACGCTGTATACCGAAAACAAATTTTAGCTTGTCCGACGTAGCAACAGGAAATAGGGAGGGAGAACAATAGATGCGGGATCGGTCTATTACGATTATAAGCAAAAAAGCAAAAGAAAAAAGATTACGTTGTCTGTAGCTACTTGCAAACCCACTTACGGTAGGTGTAGGTGTACTAGGTTATCCATAGGGCAGGGGATGCTGCCTGGACTGTATGCGGTAGATTTACAATAGGTGTAGGTTTACTACGTGTAGGTTGACATGTAACCAATGACGAAAATGCCATAAATATTGCCTGCACACGAGGAAACTTTGTCGATCCAACTTGTCAATTGCGCTGGTGTGCGGTGGGCTGTAATTTGTGCTGGTGCATGTCACAAGCAGTGTTAAAGTGCATATGGCATAATAACTATTCTTTTCCCAAAAATCCGCCATAACAACACGATTCGAATGCTGTATACCATTCTTCGAACGGATAAATACTTCCAGAGATATTCGGCTTCAAACACGCCAAAAATTGGGTTTTTGAAATTATGGCCGGGAGAAAAGAGGCTGGGTCGAATTAGCTCTGTGACGTCAAACCGGGAACACGTCTCAATACTGCATATAAAAACAATACAAAAATATTGTCATATGCGAAGCAAAAAATAGCCAAAAATAATTACTTTTGGGGGATATTTGTTTGTATATGAACTTGTACATTCAAGGCGACTGAAAACTCATCATTTTATCTTGGAAACTGAAGGAAACAGCTGAAATTGAGAGAATTGAGTCAAACGCAACGTTGGCATTACTTAGGCGTCATGTGTCACATAACGCGTCTGTTTACAAAGGAATTCTTCGCCTTGAAGCTGTAAAAGCACCGGACAAGGTGATATACTGGCATGAATACATAGAACACAAGGATATTGAATCGCTAGCTGAGTAGACGCGTGAAAAAGTCGCAAGCACTGGTATTTTCTTCGTTGATGTAGTTACCGTAAAGACCATACTTCTTATGTTGTTTGCAGTATTTGTACACACATCATCTTGCCCATATAAATCTAGACGCAAAGCTTTATCAAATTGCCACATTGGATGCTGAATACGTGCATGTATGTAATACTTTATTATCATGACTGCGTGAGGTATAGAAAGACATTGAAAAGTATACTGTCGGGCCATATTAGGCTTCTACAACCACCTTATTTACGAGTATAGTAATAAACCTAAACCTAAAGGTAAAAAATATTGAGAAACACTACAGTTAGATTAAGCAGCTGCACAATGATGCATGTGATACAGGAAAATAAAAAGCTCATCTAAATGCTGACATTTACTCTACTCTCAAAATTTGCTATATATAGAGAGAGATACAGTGATAAATAATATATCCAATGTATAAAACACATAAAGATTCATTGTTGCAAGCATTCGAATTTAATTTACCCATCGCAGACTGCAGACTGCATGCCAGTCAAAAGCTTGTGAGAAATGAATATTTTAACCAGACAACGTTTACACGATTAGCAGAAGTATGTATCCCAAATATTCGTGGTCATTAACATAAGCACAGTCAACATTGTTATGATACTTGCGCCATTTAACTTTTTCATGCGCCTACTCAGCTAGCGATTTAATATCCTTGTGTTCTGTGTATTCATGCCTGTATATCACCTTGTCCAATGTGCTTTTGCAGCTTTAAAGCGAAGAATTCCCTTTGTAAACAGACGCGTTATGTGACACATGACGCCTAACTAATGCTAACGTTGCATTTGACTCAAATCTCTCAATTTGAGCTATTTTCTTCAGTTATTTTTGGCTATTTTTTGCTTCGCATATGACAATATTTTTGTATTGTTTTTATATGCAGTATTGAGACGTGTTCCCGGTTTGACGTCACAGAGCTGATTCGACCCAGCCTCTTTTCTCCCGGCCATGATTTCAAAAGCTCAACTTTGAACCCAAATATCTCTGGAAGTATTTATCTGTTCGAAGAATGGTATATTTCATTCGAATCGTCTCGTCACGGTAAATTTTTGAAAAAAAATTGGTGATTATGACATATGCACTTTAATAATCAAAGAGGATTTCATTATAAAGTCCACCACAAAAGGACACATTACCATCAAAACAAATCAAGCTGTATCCATTGAAATTGAAAAAATGGGCAAAAAATATTATAGTGAGTCCTACTGATTTTCATGATAATGATTGTAATTATGAAACACAAACAATAAGCTTGGACTTTAAGGGTATAACAACGTAATAATGACAAACGCTGCAACTAAGTAGTTTAATTTCGAAACTGGTCTGATAGTTTTGCAACACGTTCAATCATCCACAACATTTTTAGAAACATCCAAATTTCACTGTTAGAGGCCAAATTTCGGTGAACATTAGCCATTATTTTTACTTGATGTTTTGGACTCGAAAATTTTTTGCCAACCTCCCAGACTTTTTACATGTAATTTCTTTCCTGAAAAGATGTAATTTCTTTCGCAAAAGCCCCCCCCCTCCCGTTTGCTGTGGACAATCAGGCTTGTATGAATAAGAAATAGATAATTTTTTGCTTGCGAACGAAAAAGGAACTGGAAATGATACCAAAGAGTGCCTTCGCCATTTGTTATGACGTTCCGTTACGGACACAAATACGAAGACAAAAAAGTTGTTAAAAAAATTATTCAGTTCAAACTCTCCAAAATTTAGTGTTCTAATACGAAAAAAAGTATTCAAACTTTGAATTTTCGATAAAAAAAACGTTGTCAATGTATAAAATGTCTCGTCGAAAGAAATCTTGACGTGGAAAGAAAACGGAAGTCAATTGTGCAAATATCTTCACGGAAACAGAAGCAATTTTTCAGAATGGCATTCACACACCTCGTACCCAGGAACTGCGATGCCAAAAAAATCAAGTGATAATATTTTGTCTGGAAACGGTTTTCAGATAATTACTTAGCCTATTTTTGATAGCTCGGTGGTTGCTAAATACAAATGAAATTCTTCAGGGAAGGTTATATCTCTCGCGATTGCACTTCAGGCATAGGTCAATATGCCCAGTCGCTGTCAATTTTTAGAATATCAAGATTTTCAGAGTCATACGGCCATCTCAGCTCACAAAAGCCTTCTTTAAAAAATGTTTATTTTCTTTTTGTACAAACGGGCAGGAAGAAAACACACAGCTTTGTAGTAGATTTTAGGTTCTTCAACACAGGTAGACGGAGAATATGGTTGAAATCGACCGGCATTTGATCGATTCGTTCGCCGTGACTATAATTAGATCTTGACGAAAAACCAGTTGCTATAGAATTCACTATGCTCGCGTAATTGCTTGTTGAACCTTTTAAACTGTCCTGACTGAGATGGCTGTTTGGTGGCTTAATTTATACTGCCAGACTCGCTAGTTCTAGGGATTTGGAATGAGCGATAAAGCTTATCTAGAATCATATAGAACCATTTTGAGGAGGTTGCTATGGAGGCCAAGTGTTTACTACCATTTGCAATCAAATGTCGAGCGTGTAAACCTTTTTATGATATTTACATTTCAAAACATTACGTTTTCTCGTTAATTCCGTTACGTTTGGGGAGTGTTAATCTACACTTTTTAATGAGATATGTCAAAAATTGGCGCGCGTTAAGACACTTCTTTGCACCTGCAACTTTTACTTCACGATGTCGGTCAATCTTGTTCCCCAAGTCTGCGATCCCTTGGGAAGGAAACGGAGGCTCTGGCATAATCCGTGATCGACATACAAAAAACTGTATGTCACCCGTACTGCGCATGCGTTGGAAATAAATAGGTTCAATAAGCCCCAATAGGGAAGAAGCTGGTGTATAAGTGACTTTCCATAACCAGTTGGCAAGATACAAATCGTGTCTTTCCGGTCGACAACAACAACCTTTATAGTCCGGCAGATAGAGGCCGATATACTTACCATATCGTGGGACAATTCCATTTTGGTTTTATCATGTTCCTTTAAGGTTAGTAAGTATATTTCTGAATGTTGGCCGCGTTGAAATTTCTTGTGGGCTCTTGCCAACACGTTTTTCTACGATGTTACTATAAAACTGTATTACTGTCAAAAAAGGTGATATTTCAAGTTCAATTTTAGAAAAAATAACTTGCATCAGCAGAAAGCTCGTAAAAAACTAAATGTAAGACATTTAAATGGTCACCTCGATTTTTCAAGCGGTTTTCAAGTTATTGATCGTTCAAACTACGAAAAAAATGCTAAAATCGTGCAAAAAACCTGGGCACTAGTATAGAAATATTCTTTCAAAGGCTGATAACTCACTAAGAATTGGAAAAATTAGGGTGGCCATTTAAATGCCCTATATTTAGTTTTTTACGAGCTTTCTATTGATTCAACTTGAAATATCACTTTTTTGACAGTAATACAGTTTTATAGTAACATCGTAGAAAAACGTGTTGGCAAGAGCCCACAAGAAATTTCAACGCGGCCAACATTCAGAAATATACTTACTAACCTTAAAGGAACAAGATAAAACCAAACTGGAATTGTCCCAAGATACGGTAAGTAAACATGCTTTTCGGTACCTCTATCTGCCGGACTATTACCGCTTCGTATTGACACTCCTTCAGTTTGAGATTCTTCTTACCCACTCGCTCTAACGCTTCGTCCAACACAGAATGAAATAAACTAATATTTTCCACTGACATTACAAACAAAATAGTACAAATACTGTTCCAAAAAACTTTAGAAAAATGCTTTTGTGGCTTATTTCCAACGCATGCGCAGTACGGGCGACATACAGTTTTTTGTATGTCGATCACGGATTATCCCAGAGCCTCCATTTCCTTCCCAAGGGATCGTAGGCTCGGGGAACGAGATTGGATGTCGGTGCGAATCAAAATGTTTTGTAATGTAAATATCGTGAAAAAATTTGCACGCTCAACACTTGATCGCAAATGGTGGTAAATTGGCCACTACAGCTTTGTTGTATATTGTTTTCCATTTTGTTTCCACGAATCCCGAAGGCTTAAATTGATTGCCATTGGTTAACGTTATTTCCCTGTCACTCACTTGCTTATTACTTCCGTTTCCGTGGAGTCTGCACAATTTACTGTGATGTCTGCACAATTTACTTTCGTTTTTCGTGATAAAAAATTCAAAGTTTAAAATTTTTGTCGCAGTAGAACAATAAATTATTGGGGGGGGGGGGGGGAAGTTTTGAATTGAATAATTTTTTGAGCTTTTTTGTCTTCGTATTTTTGTCCGTGACGGATCGCCATAATTTTGTGTTGCATTTTTTCTTGGAGTTGCATATAAACACCGCACAAACAGAAAGTTCCCCCCTACATACATCAGAATACATTCCAAACAAATGAGTTGCTGTTAATCAAACCTAGAACTAATTGGACCTATTCTGGGCATGATTTAAACGGCTTTACACGATTGCACTACGATTTTGTGTTTACCAATGAATGGTGAATGAGACGGATCACACTAGCATATTCAGCATGTTAATTTTGAAATCGGGTATTTTTGTATTCAATGGTGTCTAACTCATTATTGCACGCATGTGTGACCCAATTCTTCACACACCATTAAGCAACCTACCATAGGTCCAAGTAGTTCTAGGTTTGATTAACAGCGATTCATTTGTTTAGAATTTATTCTGATGTATTTAGGGGGGGGGGGCTTTCTTTTTGTGCGGTGTTTATAAAGTATAGTGTGTACACGTTTACGGATGTATTTTCTCCTAAAAACCTTGAGTTTTGTTCCCTCTCTGCATTATTTCAATGAATCCAGAGAGTATTTCACGTTTATCAGAAAAACGGGGGCGGTCTTTTTCGATTGCACGGAAATTATTGGGGGTAAATTATAAAGTAGCACACATTAGTAAAAATAATGCAGCTTTCACACAAAACAATCTACGTGCTGCAAGTTTTAACAACGCCGATGAGTATTTCTTCATGAACGCGATAACGTTCAATCGCGAAAACGTTCATCTATGCTAAAAACCTTTCATTCAGCAATCATCGGGTGCCTGGAGCTGTAGTAGCTAAGTAACTCAGACTAATAAATCACGTCAACTTCGACCTTCGAATTTATACCACGAAAGTTTCCTGGATACCAGCGGTATTTTACCCTAAAACAAATGCGCAGAACACATATACTGTATTACAGCGAATTGCATGCGTGCAAGATTTAATCAAGTGCACCACAACTAAAAACGCGTACTCTTCGAGCAAGTGCCAATGTCACACGCTGCACCGTATTACTCTCGATTTCAGTTCGCTTTTGAAAAATCACTTCGAATGTTCGTTTGTAAGTTCGGAATGTTCGTTGCAAAGTTCCAATGTCTGCTTTGAAGTTCGTTCCGACAATTTACGATGAGCCAGCTTTGCAAGGTCTAATTGGCTGCCATAATAAGTCAGCTAATCAAATTGCTCACTGTTCAATCTTCGTAAATACTCGGAACGAACTTCCAAACAAACATTGGAACTTTGCAACGAACATTCTGAACTACAAACGAACATTCGAAGTTATTTTTCAAAAGCAAACTGAAATCGAGAGTAAAACTACACTGCGACTCACGATATTACTTGTATGAGATATTTATGCCGTACGTATTCAAAATGAGCATTGTTATTCATTAAAACTTACGAACATCAAAACAAACTTGTGAGAAGATCTTTACCATGTTGATATTTGATGTTAGTCACATGACTGAAAAAATATGGCGTTGTTCCATATTTGAGGCGGACCACGCCATTAGTTTTAAAAATATGATAACACGACACGACGTCGTTTTTAACTTAATTGGAAGTGGAAACGAGATTCTTTAACCAAAAACAACATAGGTAACAACAAGAGAATGTTTTAGCTAGAAAATAAACGAACTTGGTGTCATAGTTGAAGGATTTTTCAAAGAAGACGTGGAACGGTGGAAAAGAGGGATTCTGGACTTCTAAAATGGATAAGAATGGAAGGTATTAGGCGTTTGAAGGAGAACTGTTCGTAAATTATCATGATCAACGTCTATCAACATTTTGAGAAAGTTTGCTTTGCCATATATCTTCAAAACTAGCAATGATGGATTCCTGGTGAGCAATAATAATTCTAAAAGTACCTCCACTGGTGTTGTGGAATAAATGCTTGGCACTGGATTGGGGAAAAAATGCTTGAGGGCACTACAAGTCGAAACCGACTAGACAGACAAGTCGAGATCAACATGATAATTCCCTAATGCTGGAAAAGGAACTTCTGATGAAAGGTTTTAGGTACCTGCCAAAGAAGTAGTGGAACGATCATTTAGATCCGTTTATTAGCAACCAACATGTCTTCATATGTGCCTAAATGTGCAAAAGAAATCTCTGATCCCTATTTCCGCTGTCACCAGCAGAACTCGTTTACTTTAGAACTTTTTTGTTGACTCCTTAGCCTCGCTGGTCACATACCATCATTGAATATCAATAATCTAACCCATGCATGCATTTTCCAAGCTTTATCATGCTGATTTCGTCTGCCCGTCAAAAGGACAAACTTCTGTTGTGCTCTCAAGCATATTTTTGCCTCAATCCAGTGCCAAACGTTCATTCCACGACACCAGTGGAGGTACTTTTAGAATTATTATTGCTTACCAGGAATCCATCATTGCTAGTTTTGAAGATATATGGCAAAGCAAACTTTCTCAAAATGTTGATAGACGTTGATCATGATAATTTACGAACAGTTCTCCTTCAAACGCCAAATACCTTCCATTCTTATCCATTTTAGAAGTCCAGAATCCCTCTTTTCCACCGTTCCACGTCTTCTTTGAAAAATCCTTCAACTATGACACCAAGTTCGTTTATTTTCTAGCTAAAACATTCTCTTGTTGTTACCTATGCTGTTTTTGGTTAAAGAATCTCGTTTCCACTTCCAATTAAGGTAAAAACGACGTCTTATCGTGTTATCATATTTTTAAAACTAATAGCGTGGTCCGCCTGAAATATGGAAGAGCGCCGTATTTTTTCAGTCATGTGACTAACATCAAATATCAACATCGTAAAGATCTTCTCACAAGTTTGTTTTGATGTTCGTAAGTTTTAATGAATAACAATGCTCATTTTGAATACGTACGGCATAAATATCTCATACAAGTAATATCGTGAGTTGCACTGTATTACTTTGCTCCGGAATCGTAATTATACTAGATTATTATTTTGTCCTCTCTAATGCTTATTAACGTCGTTTTCTTTGCTTATCGTGTAAACATGTAGTTTTCTAGACATCGTAATTATTACTCCGCCTGCCGTAGGCGAGGCGGAGTTTTAAATTCGCCCCGTTTCTGTTTTTTTTTTTTTTTTTTTTTTTTTCGGTGTCAGAAGTCGGTGCAGCGCTCATGGGTGATACCGCTGGCACAAACCGCGTGAGCCGACCTAAACACGGCGTTTAAACTCAATTTCTAGCGAAATGTGTCAACAAAACACGCATTTAAACGTGCATGCTAGAACATCTAAACCGCAAGAAGGTTTTACGTGCAAAGATTCTCATGCAAAATGCTTTAAAACGACAAATTCCAGCGATGTGTCGCGGTGAAGTTTTGAGAGCGTGTTTCCGTCATTTTCTGGTTTATTCCTACTTTTAAGGAAATTTAGAAATTTCTACACAAGAATCAAACGCAAATCCTACTGAAATATCTACATACATACAAAATGAAGATCGGTGAAGGAACTTCGCAAAAATATTCATTTTTGTACTTTCGAACGGCGTTTTTCCTATGCTTTTGACTGAAAACACGACGAACGACACTTGCCAGAGCAATTTGCGTGGCGCGTGGAATGACGTGAGCACGGGGACACAAAAATTGAGGTTATTGAGTGCGAGTTCCCTTTCTGTATATATCTGATCTGTGATACAGCTTCTTCTGAATCAGGAACAAGGAACTTGCTCGGAGCTCGGAGCATGTCGACACAAAGTGGTAGTTTCGGCGTTCCTCGGAATTCGTCGGTTTCCGACGCTGCTCGAAGGTTTTCCGAATACTATTTTTTCAAAATTTTTCTCTAGCTCGAAGATTTTGCTCCTTGAAAGTCCTCTAAATTTTCATGCATCCTAACTTTGTTTTAAGGTAATATGCTTTATTTTCTATCATTATTTGTAGCAAAGTACTTAGATTGTGCATAGAGATCGATTTTTGAGAGATCAGACTGGAAATAAGTACAATTTTCGAGTATTGTAAGTTTGTGCTTTCCAAGCATGGCTATGGTCGCATGTAAGATTAAGGCTACCGTTTTCAGTTGAAGTTGGTTCGATAATAATACCATGAAATCCGCTATAGAAACTGAATGAGGTCTTGAATTGTTGAGATTGTCGAAGAAAGTATGCTGAGACAGTTCTATGTATAGAGTTGGTTCTGGTTCAAATTTATTGAAAAAAGGCAATTTAATTTTAATTTTGTGAATTTCGATTACAAAACATGCCTTGGACTGTCGACCAATTGATTTCGTCAGGCGATTACAGACTTGTGAGAGGAGGGGGGTAGCCTAATTACTAAAATGTAGTGAAAAAAGGACTTTCCATCTAATGGTGGGAGCAGGTTGGCGGGAACACTGGAGAATAAAGGTCCTGTCACAATGCAATTTTTCTTGCAACTTGAAATGCAATTCTACTATTGGGAGATGTAAAATTGGCAAATGCAAGTTTCCATCACAGTTTGCTGGGGGTTTTTAACGTACCAAACATTTGTCACAAATTTACTTAAGAGTAGATTTTCCCTGTAGCAAAAAAGATGGCAAATGTCGATTTTACCAGAGTGCATGGCAGTCTGAAATTGTTTAAAAAGGCAAATTAACGTCTTTTGAAGAACAGACAGAAGACAATAGGTTATTTTCACACTTGTGTTAAAATTTCAATCCAGTAGCTTTGTTTCTTGTCATCTTTTCCCACGTATTCTTTCTTGATACCTGCAATGCATTCTGGTAAAATCGACATGTCGCCATCTTTTTTGCTACGGTGAATGCAAGGAAAAGTGCACCGTGTGACAGGGCCTTAAGGGTAAGAGGTGGATAGAGAAGGAGACGGAGCAGTTACAAGTGCAAGAAAAATTGCACCGTGTGACAGGGCCTTGAGGGTGGGAGGTGGATAGGAGGAGACGGAGCAGGATGTGGGAGTCGTGCAAGGTCGGGAGGTTAAAAAAGAACAAGGAATGTTATGTTTTTAATGCCTTTTAGACTTTTCTTGAGGCAATTAAAATTCAAACTGTCAAATCCAAACACTGTACAGAATGGCCGACTTTACGTGGTCTTTAGTTTTTACACAACCACTTGCATTGTTATCTTTTGCAGTTTGTTTACCATTTCAGTTATCTATCTTCAATAGAATTATTTGAAATTTGTTTGTAGATCGACAAAATGCTTAACCTCCTCTCAACAACTGGCAGATTATGAAAAATGAAATTGTTAAAGGTATTGGAATATTGCATGTACAATATTGAATATGGGACAATTTGGGACGGTATAATTTTGGACATGACGGTTTCATTCTCACCTAATTTGACGATTATTTTGTGGGTACACATACCGTGGAATCTCATGTGCTCCAGAAGCATTTTAATCTTAGAAAAAGTCAAATAATGATGAACTGTGTTTTAAAAGAAAGTTAGAATCTTATTTGGTTCAAATCAATTGAATTATGGCCCAAGAGTTCATGAAAACACATACAAAAGGCTTTCTTAAAAAACTGAAATATCAAATCTAGCAATTTTATATGTTATGCCTCTAAACAACACAATTCTGTTTCTAAAAATTGGTACCCTACTAGACCTATATGCATGATTATACTAATTTGGACATATTTATTTTTACCCATTAAAATATAAATTTGTGTTTAATCATTCGTGTTTGTCATTATTTGACTTTGTAATGTTGGTTAAACATAAGGAGATTGAGGTGACTTTGCCAGAAACAAAAACATCCATTATTATACTAAAATTTCAATATATATAGCAATTAAAACTAACCACAGGAAATATATTTCTACTTTTTAATTGAAATGTTTCTGTTATATGCACTATATCATATTTTTGATAAAAAATTACAACACCTATGTTATTTCCTGGTTTACTATCTCAATCATCTTTTGTTTAAGCTGGCTTTGAGTGTTCATTTGAAAGTTTGGAAAGTTCATTTGAAAATCACAATAGTTCTCAATGTTATATTGGACCCTTTAAAGTTAAAAAAATACTTTGTAATATTTTATACTACTGGTAATTTATCTTAGATACAGACTTTGTGATTTTGTACTAGAATGTTGACTTTCAAACTTTAAGATGAACTACTTATTAAGGACAAAATAAGCTAGCATATTGTCTTTTGTTTACAAAGTGGAACTTGTTTGGAATTGAGATGAACTGATGCAGTTGTTCTTTAACTTTATCAATTAATTACATATCTTAAATGAAAAAGAAAACCACAACTTGCCAAATAAATTCTGTGGGCTCTTTTTATTAGCAAAGAAAAGATGTGGCGGATGTAAGAATTTAAGAGTAAAAAAGTTTCCTTGGACTAAAAAAATTGACAGTATGCCAGATTTTCTAGATAAACAAGCAGTACAGATGTTGGCCAATAATAAGTATAAGTAACTACAATTTTTAATTTTAAAAGTTTTCTATTGATGCCTGGATACAGTAAATACTTTACCAGAGTTCTTCGTATTACATCGACTTGAAAAAGTTTTAAGTCACATGAAGCTTTTAGTTGATACTATGCAATTTCAAATTTTACAGACTTCTTAATTAACATGCCAAATTTACCTTGTTGAACATAAGGTCTTTCCTGAGAAAAAGTAAAACTGTCTGGCATTATATGGAGTAGAATAATTTAAATTAGTTTGAGACTTTGATTTGATAACAATTTTGATTTGTACTATTTACAATACAAGTGACCGGGTTGTATCGGATATAGAAACCCAAGCTGAAGGCGAGATATCTGACATACACAGATGCGAATGTTGTAAATGGCTTGTGAAACTCGTCAATTTTATACATCAGATCTATAGCAAAGTGATTTTGAAAATACCGATTCTGTAAGATGAGAAAATGATTTCTTTTGTGTTTCCTGTATGATTTATTACTTTATAAGCTTCTTAATTAAAATTACAACATATTGCCTACTGGAACTTTTTATATTGTTTGGTTGTGGTGAATTTGTATTTTGGCAATTGAAATATTTCTGAATTTGTATGTGCATTTCCTTTGCTTCAGTTCAAGTTTACATTTCAAATATTCCACTTTGTAATACTTGCGTGGTAATAATAATATAAGAAAACAGGTTTACATGGCTCTTGAATATAGTCTTTTCAACAAGTAAGTAAAGATGAATTTATACTTCAAAGAGATATGTTCCTAACCTGACAATGGTACCTTCCAAAAAGACTAAATTTAAATTGATTCTTCGAATAAATTTTTTACTTTTCAATCCAAGATCAATCTAAGTTATGTATTTCTACTTTTATTTTGGTCTCTTTAACACTGAAACTATCAATTGTATATAAAGCAACTTCACTATCGAGTGACTTCATTAGTTGCTGGGCAAAGCCAAAGCATTGATTTTTCGGCTGTTTTCAATGAAAAATAGAATTTTGCCCAAAGTTATCTCAAATAAATTATCACAATTTGAAAAAAAGCTTCTGTTCTTGTGCCCACCAGAAAAATGAGATGTCTGAGACTTTCTTTGTATTTTTTTGCGAAAAATAGATCGCATGCACTGTTATGCAAAGAAAAGTGTAAGAGATTGGTTTCTGAAAAATGTCGTGCTACACACAATATTCTAAAAATGCTTGGTTTTTATTCTATGTATTTTTGAATTTTTTGTTAAAAAAAAATAAAGGTAGCAATGTTTAGTGCATTTCACATTGTCAGGTTAGAAACGCAATAAGAAAAATGTGGCTCCGAACATTACAGCTTGGTCAATTTGGAATTTATAAAAAAATCGTTTCTTCGTTGTTTTTCGACGTTTTGAAGGGTTGTTTCGAGTACAAAAAAGTATTTTTAGGAAGAATTATGTGCCCACGTTACATGTCTCAAAGCCATCAAAATTCGTTGGTAATTCGTGCATGTATTTTTTCTGACTTATAAAAGCACAATTGATTAAAAATAATATTTTTCTTTTGACAAAAATACCTTTCTTCTGTGAGGCTGGCTGTATTTGAAAAAGCGTTGGTCAACGCTCCGCCAAAACTCGTGGGTTTTCTCCGGGTACTCCGGTTCTTCCCACTGGGAGAGTTGACAGGGTAGTTACATATGGTTATAAAAATGTGACTAACTTTTGAAAACCTTTCTACTTAGACTTGTTAAGCCTTCTCGTCATCTCTATCAGTTGCATGTTTTGAGCCACATGTTTTTCTTTGTAATTGTGAAACAACTCGTTATATGCTGGGTAAACCTTTGCAAAACTCTCAAAATTTATCACTTCAAGTTGTTTCATTGTTATAATATATTTTGAAGTATAAACATTTACTTACGTTGAAAAGACCCAAGTTTTTTAGGACTTTGTTCATTCACTTGTGTTATTGTTCTCTCTGCCATGTTCTGTTTTCTTCTGTTGTTATTTTAATAAGTACAATGTGTGGTAGTTAATCTCTTTTTATTGTTATTCAAATTGTATGTAATCTTTACAAATTTTTTCAATAAATTGTTTACAAAATTTACTTGTGACCCCTTTTTAATTAAAAATTCAATTCCCATGGGAATTGAGAAATTGAATAAAAAAAATCCCCCTACCCTGGCCAGCTCCCCAAGTGCCACTTCCACCTAAGTAGAAGTACTTATACATGTAGTACAAGTACTTCTACTTATTCACGGTGGAAGTAGCACTCGGAGAACTGGCCGGGGTAGCCGGCAAAGAGAAGACCAACTTTGCAAGTGCTAATACAATTGCTAAGTTGATCTTCCCTAGAGAGCAGCCGCGCGTACCTAACAAATTAAAACAACAAACGTTAGTGACTTAAGTACTTAGCATGCAAATTTGATTCCCAAAGCCAAAATGTCAAGTGCCCCCCGCTGATCCTACCAACTGCCTACCTGCCTCAGTTCTAAGCTGTCTTCCTCAGTTCTAAGCTCCTGCATTCCATTCGTTACCTTCACTTTCCTCACCATCGCACAGTCACTCACAGCTGATAAACCCGCATGCACCACCACCACCCCGACTGCCACCCAATTTCGAAAATTAAAAGAGTTAAAATTTCGGTAAAGTATGCATTTTAAATGCAATTTATTTGGATATTTTAGATCAAACGTAAACAGAAAAAGCTCGTACATAAAAACAGGTGAGAATTCTATTTAAAATTTGCTTGCAAAATATAAAACTTAATTCGCATTTTTCTTAGTTAATAGTATAGATCAATTTAGTTGATGTTGAAACCTACTCTTAACTGTTTTGTTAGAAGTGACGACAGATTTTGGTTTTTAAGCATACTTTCAAAAATTTTAATTCCTTTAATAAACCTAACCCCATGCAACTTACACACGGCGCACACCCTCGCAGTCCATACATTTAGCTAATAAATTACGTTATAAACAAAAAAGCAAAATAAAAAGATAAATTACGTTATCTCTAGCTACTTAAACCCACTTAGACTGAGTTTTTGATTGAATTTTCAAACGTAAAACCTTAGCTGAATGGGCATGGGCTTTTCGTTGTGTTAACTGTTCCGGAGTAAATATATTGTATCAAAGGCGTTTAGCTTAAACGGTGGATAAGTGAAATTTAAAAATCAGTTTTACACCTAGTACGGAACCGAAATTATGAGTTGAAATAGAATAAATATTTAGTTTTATATATAATTGTTCTTCTCAGGTCAAATAACTTCAGCTGGTTTGTTTATACAACATGGAAACGTGTTTCATATTTTTGACTTATCCACCGTTTAAGCTAAACGCCTTTGATACAACCGGCCCCTGATACTTACCAAAGTCCAAGGCTGGGTCAAATAAGCATGAGAATTAGGCAAAAATAAAAAGCAATTGAAACTCAACAGATTCACTAAAGTTGTTTTTTTTTTTGGCAACTTATATCCTTAAGTGTAGATGACATGCAATTTTTAATGCCGTAATTCTCACACTTATTTAACCGAAACGCCTTCATTTGCATGGTACCTCGCAGCTGCTCTCAAACCACCTTCGTAATTTGCTTTAGTGTACACAAACAATGACTTCATTGTTCCTGCTTACCAAAACAAATCTGAAAGCACCAAGATACTTATCATATTAATAATCAAAGAGGATTCGCATTATGCAGTAATTACCATAAACAGACGCATCACCATTGAAACAAAGCATGCTGTATTCCCATGGGAATTTAAAATGCACAAAAAAATATAATGATCCTACTGATTTGCATGGATGTATGAACCAAATTAGCTAAGAAACAAAGAAATGATATATTCCCTTGGGAATTTAATGTAGCAAAAAGATGGCGGGTGTTGATTTTACCAGAATGCCTTGCGGTCTGAAATCGTTTAAAAACTTAAGGTAAATTAACCTCGTTTGAGGAACAGACAGATAGGTTATTTTGTCACTTGTGTTAAAATTCCGTCCATTAGCTTATGTTAAATATCATTTCACTGCTATTCTTGATTGATACCCGCATTAAATTCTGGTAAAATCGACATGCCACCATTTGTTTTGCTACGGTGAATTGGAATACAAGTCAAATTTTCTCGCTTTTTAACCAGAGAACACATTCTTTAAAGGTAGAACGACGGAATTGATCGTTTACAATCGACGCCATCTTTGTTGACGTTTGAAACACATGGCAACCACAAAGTATCTATTCATTATATCTGATCCTATCGAGCCATACATCTTTAAAGTATCATTCATAATACGCTAAAACTAACGATGAAATAGTAAATTGACACTAGTGTTTCGCTGTAAACAGCTGAAGTAATCTGCAGAGTCAACCAAGTTGGCGCCCAATCACACGAAATGACGGCATGTGCAAACCAAAAATAGTGACCAAATCCATCAACTATAATTTAGTGGCATTATTACGAAACTTATTTTTGTAAAACGTTCAATCCTACATGTTATTTTGTTTTGTTTTTAGAAATATCCAAATCCAAATGTTAGAGACGAAATTTCCAGGCGTTAAGGTATTGTTTCTTTAAAAAATATTGTCGACATTTACCATATTTTTACCTGTTTTTTGACTCGAAAATTGACTGCCAAACTCCTAGATATTCTATTTAATTATTTTGTTGAATGTATTTGATATCAATGTTATTTCAATCCAATTTTTTTCACTTAATTTGCTGTCTTCTCTTTTTCATTGACGAGAAATATCTATTAAATCCTCTTTGATCCCTCAATAATAAGTATCTTGTTTTCTACTAACTTGCACATTACCACTACTTTCTATTACAATGTCGTGTCTTCTCATTCTTGTGGATTGTTGTTTTGTGGGTCTTGTCGTCCAGGATCGTTCATTCTTTTCTCTTCTTGTGCGTTTTTTTCACATCCCATCACCCTTTGCAATAGTAGAAAGAATTAAATCATGAGATGATAGTTACGAGTAATTTATAAACTATAACATATTAAACAATTATTGGATGAGGTTTTTGTGATATGCGGAATTATCAATGTCGAGGTAAGAGTTATCAGCCGAGCCGAAGGCGAGTCAGATAACTCTTACCGAGAGATTGATAATTTTGCATATCACAAAAACCGAATCCGATAATTGCTTTATTATACATTTTAAGTCTTTTTCCTCGAGCAATTGACGCATTTCGCCCTCGGAAGAGCTTAAAAAGGAAGATGCCATAACATGAAACAGAAAATATCGAAAAAATGTTGTTGCCATGCCAACCATTGATGCCAACGAATACCGCATACTGTAATAATCTGCACCGTAGGCTCAACATCCAGATAACTCAGTTATCTGCTAGCAGATAACTGAGTTATCTGCAGATTGTGTGATAGTCGCATTTATCTGCATACAACTGATCAATCACAACGCATAAAACAACTGCAATGTATAATAAAATAGTTTATTAATTAGGCCGGCCAAATTATTGTGTGAGCTGTTAATATGAAATTTTTTTATTAAAATCTCGAGAATCATTAGTAAATCGTGAACAAAACACAAAAGAAAATCATAGCCGTGAAGGAGTCTTTATTTCTCACACGCACACAACTTGCAGCTACCCTAATTTATGATTTTAAATCAAAATATCTCGAGAATTAAACAACACGTAAGGAATGTGTAAATTCTTAAAGCTCTTTCGAACAATAAAAATTAATATCTCGCACTAATCTCTCTCAAAAGCTCTCTCAAATTTATTACCAATATCTCTTCAACTATTACTTTGCAGGTGAAATGTAACTTCTATCAAAACTAGCTTACTTCAAGTTGTTTGGGAATTAAGATTTTACGTGTCAACGAGATCAAATATGAATCTAAGATGGCAGACAGCGCATTAAATTTCTATCTTTACGACCAACTCCCCAACGAAAGGCTTTAATTCGCTCGAAAGTCGAATTTTGTTTTTTTATTGTTTAATGTAGTGAAAGATCCTGTGTGCTTTTTACAGCACTGCCAACACTAGCAACGTTAGTGCGAGATGTTAATTTTTATTGAAACGAAAGCTGAACTGCTAAAGAAAATAGAAACGACAAGATAAAATCAAAAAACTTACTTTCACTCTATCTTTGGATCTTCTTGGCTTCGGTTGTTCTCGTTTCATCATGCTGTTTATGGTTTCATCTGGTTGGCGCACTCTCTTCATGGAACATCACGCCGGTCCAGTAGGTAACTAGCTCACTCGTGTCCAGTCAACCAACATAAAATAAGGAGAAAATTAATGTTACAAAATATTTTAGAATATAGGACACTAAGCGTTAATTGAAATTGACTTTAACAAACCGTACATTGTGATAGTATTTGCATCTTAACATCTGATGGAGACGGCTTGTGATTTACTTCTTATGTCGAT
The DNA here is from genome assembly GCA_963855995.1 of Muricea muricata. NCBI lineage: Eukaryota > Metazoa > Cnidaria > Anthozoa > Malacalcyonacea > Plexauridae > Muricea > Muricea muricata. The sequence goes on from OY979730.1 coordinate 3,511,663, forward strand.
ATGAATTCTTTCCCATCTTGTTGCGTCATTAGTTGATGGTTGTTGTATTCACTTTTTACTTGGCATTCTTTGAAAAAAAAATTACGATGTTCAGAAAACTGTTTACAAGATAAGCAAAGAAAACTACGTTCACAAGCATTAGAGAGGACTAAGTAATTATAATAGGCGTGACAGGTCACAGAGGTTAGTCGACGAAGAAACTCATGGACAAATTCCCGGCATGATGATATTCCGATAGCAAGAAGTACAGCAAGTGTAGAACGTGTACGTGTAAGCTTAAACTGTATCTATGCAACTCCAAGAAAAGCGCAACACAAAATGGCGGAATTTAAAGACATTTCTGGTGTCATTTCCAGTTCCCTAACTTTCGCGGACAAATATATTTATATATTTTTCTCAAATTTTTTTGAAGTAAATCTAGATGGATTTTGTGAATAAACAAATTGAAAAAAGTATTGCCCACGTTAGGAAACTAGAACGGGCGCCCAAGAATGCCCACAATTTCTCCAATCTGGATTATATTTATTGATTGCGCAAATGACTGATAAAAAATAAGAGAGTAATAAAATACCAAATGGTTTCCTCTTCAAGATAGTGTCATACATGCGCGCGGCATTTCGGGATATTTGGGAAAACTCGTGTTGAAGTTGAACCTAAGGCAACATGCCAAGTACATGGATGACGCTATCCTGCTCAGGAAACTATTTAGTAATTGTCTTACAAAATGATTACAGTGAAACACAAGTCAACGCCACGGCATTTAAATTTCTCGTGTAGGATTGTTTGATCCTGCACAGTAATAGCCAAGTGGCGCAATCGTCAGAGCAAACGCCTATCACATGTGAGGTCGTGGGTTCAATCCTTACTTCAGACTCGTGACACCCATGTGAGGAGTTAGTCAGTCGTGGGTTTATCCCGGGTACTCCGGTTTGCGAATGTTGACTGGATGGTTAAAATTGTAAAATATCAGTAATCACCGGAACACGGGTACTTAACTAAACTGCTGACGATGAGGCGGAACTCATAATGAATTAATGAAAATGTGTTTCACTGTAGTTATCATATAATGTAATTGCCAAGCTGAATGAATAATTCTCCAGTAACTACGTCATATGAATAATTTATAATTATGAGAGTAGTGGGGGGGGGGGGGGGGCAGCATAAAGATTGAAGTAGTGTCAAGGAAGGGGTACTACCCTGACGGGTACTAGGCGAAGAAGTAGAGTAAACAGGAGGAAGAAAATTAAATTGGAGTAAATAAGGGGGATTGGGGTAAAGAAGGGGAGAAGCAGGATAAAGAAACCAGTGGAAGGGGGTGCTATCCTGGAAGGAGTACCCGGGAAAGAAGAGGGTGAACAGGAGGAAAAGTAGATTGGAGTACAGAAAGGGGAAATTAAACGGATCAGGAAATTCAGACTTGCAATTCAAATGAAAGGCAGCTCATTGGTCATGTAAACACTCGTTAAATCATGGTTCTCGCTTGCCTTTAGCTTGGAATCATCTTTGAATTTGAACTGAAAGTCTGAATTTGCATGTTTCTTGTATAGAGTGCAGTGTATCAGAACAGAAGAGGTTTTGAAGAAAAAGAAAGAAAGAATAAAAGTAAGTTAAAATTTGTAAAGAATAATGAAGAAACTATTGGTACAGCACTTGATACATGATGATAATCATCATTATAAACTCTCTATTAATCCGGGGGGGGGTATAATAGAGAATTTGCAATGATAGTAAGTATATTGTAATATTTGGGTTTTTACCACTAAATCCTCTTGAAAGTTCTTTTTGGCTGTGGCTTCTCTCATCACAGTTGTCTGTGCTTGTCTTGCAAAATCTCTGGAATATCTATAACGTGAAGGTCAATATTTAAGATTAGAAAAATAGAAACCGTAAAATAGAAAGAAATTTAAATCGTGGCGAATACTTTTTACGGTCTTGCTGGCATGACAAAAAGAGAGTATAGATTTATAAGATCATGTTGATTTATCCTTTATCTGAACTATATTTAACTTAGATTTTAAAATAGATTTCACCCTGGTAAGCAGACCGAATGGGTTTTCAAACAAGATAACATTTAATGACTAAAACGTGCACAGAATAGTTAGAGAATGCTTACATGTCGAATAAAAATCCAATACTTTTAATGTCCAACTACACAATAGCGATTTTCGTTGCATTTCTAGACTGGAGAAGAAGACGACGCCATTTTGATTTTGATTTCTCCCGACAACGGCAGATTTGTCTTCGCAATTTTTTTCCATTTCTTCGTCGTTTCAGCTCCAATTTGCTCGTTGTGTTTCTTTCGTACCTTCCTCGCCATTTCCGTACAACCAATGGACATTTATACTCAAGATTAAGACTGTATTGAGACTTTCAAAATGTTCGTCAGGAGACATAAAAATCGAAGCTTCTTCTTCGGGTTGCAGAAGCAAATGACGTCAGACGACCTTTGTCCGCCAGCAAATACCCGTATGTATAACATTCAATGATCTTTTTAGGAAGCTGAAAATCGGTTTTTATTGCGCGAACGAAGTGTTTTTGCCATTATTTCTTACTCAGGTCTTTCTTCTGCTACTTTACTTCATGTTTACTTAGGTAACTTGCCAAAAGAAACGCCTGTAAGGGACAATTTTGCAATTTTTTTTATTTGGATGCTGATGAACAAGGGAAGACTCGTTAAAGCTTTCATTGGCAAATATCTTTCCCTCCGTGGCCGAGAGGTAAAGACAACTGTCTTGACTTCGATTTTGGGTGGATCGAGGACCGGTCCAGTTCAACTGAGTTTGGCAAGAATTTAATTCTGATCGATGCTCGATCCACCCAAAACTGAAGTCAAAGCTGGGCGTGGAGTGCAGGAAAACACTAGGCAGTACCGCGAGGCCGAGGAGGCAAACGTTATTTTCCCAGCGTTGTTAACTAATATTTAAGCAAATTTCATTAACTTGACTGTTGGGGACAGACCTGTAGGGTTGGTGCATTGAAGACTTCTCGTCGTTATTTCCCTTCGTTCAAGAAGACAAGTTGTCTTCATCGAGAAATAACGACGAAAAGACTTCAAGACACCACTAAACCACTACACTTTAAAGCTACAGTGTAGTGGTTTAGCTAGCTAAACCACTACACTGTGCCAATAATATATGGCTGACTTCTTCCTAACGCTTACGGTACGACCATGGATGCGCAAAGATGCGCAAACACATTAAAGCCTTGAAAGCAAGTGTTTTCTTTTAGGAAAGAATCAAGGACGACAACGCTTACTAAATCAAAGCCGTCTAGTCATGTTTTAAGTACTTCAGCTGTTTAACGATCTTTTACCAGATCTTTGCAAGAGGAAAAGTAAAATTTTGCATCATTATTATTAACTTTCCGTCAGTCGTTTCTTTCTTGATCGAGCATTATATGCCATTGTGTTCAGTGTCCTTGATATAGGAGCCATATACTTATGGCCTTGGGTTTAATTCCCAAACACTGAATGGCAGTGTTTTGCTCTTCCAATGAGATAACAAGATGGCACTGTAGAACGCGTGGTTTTATATAAGCTACGAGCGTCAAGATATCCTTGATAGGTAACTATTGATCCTACAATGGCACTTATGTTCACTGCCAATAGGAACGTTTTCAACTCACAGCTTGTACATAATGGCTTTTATAGGTTGTGTCACAAGGAAACTGCAGTTCGGTCGTAAAATCAACTTGTTTTCAAGGTTGCCGGGTTTTAAACATTACTGACACTGTTAATGTTGTAGCTCGGAATTGTAAAACAACGGCGGCAATGCAGTTTTCTTGTGCCATAACCATATAAGCTACGACCGCCAAGCTTTATCCTTGATAGGAAAGAATTGATCCCACCAACGACATTTGTATTCTCTACCGATAGGAACGTTTGAGACTTACAGCTTGTACATAACGCGTTTTATCGGTGAGTCGTAAAACCAACCTGTTACTGCTCAGCAAACTACCATTTCCCTCGATCAACGATAGTCGATGAAGCTTGGCGCTCGAGTTGTTCAGCTAAGTTAAACGATCTTTTATGGCGAGGTCTTTTCAAGAAGGCATGAAGCATAGATGCGCAAACACTGTACAGCCTGTAAAGAATATGTCTTCTTTCGGGAAAGAGTCAAAGACGATAACGCTTATTAAATCAAAACTGTGTAGGCATGTTTTAAGTTGCTCAGCTATGTTTAACGATCTTTTATGACCAGGCCTTTGCAAGAAGGAAAGTCGAAGTTTGCATATACTATTGACTTTCCGTCGGTCGTTTCTTTCTTGATCGAGCTTTATATGTCATTGTGTTCAGTGTCCTTGATATAGGAGTCATGTATTTATGGCCTTGGGTTTGATTCCCAAACACTGCATGGCAGTCTTCAGCTCTTTCAAGTAATAAGATAACTTTGGAACAAGATGGCAATGCGTTATTTACTATATGCCTGGTCATGCTGTAACTAATCATGTAGTATATTCTTCAAACCTTAACTCAGAACGTTGGCTGTCAGTTTCTATTCGTGGTTGCTTTGAAACATTGCAGATACTGCTAACCTGGCTATAACCTGTAAAATGCTTGGTTTTACACAACCTACGAGCGCCAAGCTTCATCGACTATCGTTGATGAGGGAACTGGTAGTTTGCTGAGCAGTAACAGGTTGGTTTTACGACTCACCGATAAAATGCGTTATGTACAAGCTGTAAGTCTCAAACGTTCCTATCGGTAGAGAATACAAATGTCGTTGGTGGGATCAATTGTTTCCTATCAAGGATAAAGCTTGGCGGTCGTAGCTTATATAAATGATAAAACCACCCAGTTTACAGGTTATGGCACAAGAAAACTGCATTGCCGCCGTTGTTTTACAATTCCGAGCTACAACATTAACAGTGTCAGTAATGTTTAAAACCCGGCAACCTTGAAAACAAGTTGATTTTACGACCGAACTGCAGTTTCCTTGTGACACAACCTATAAAATCCATCATGTACAAGCTGTGAGTTGGAAACGTTCCTGTTGGCAGTGAACATAAGTGTCCATTGTAGGATCAATAGTTACCTATCAAGGATATCTTGACGCTCGTAGCTTATATAAAACCACGCGTTCTACAGTGCCATCTTGTTATCTCATTGGAAGAGCAAAACACTGCCATTCAGTGTTTGGGAATTAAACCCAAGGCCATAAGTATATGGCTCCTATATCAAGGACACTGAACACAATGGCATATAATGCTCGATCAAGAAAGAAACGACTGACGGAAAGTTAATAATAATGATGCAAAATTTTACTTTTCCTCTTGCAAAGATCTGGTAAAAGATCGTTAAACATAGCTGAAGTACTTAAAACATGACTAGACGGCTTTGATTTAGTAAGCGTTGTCGTCCTTGATTCTTTCCTAAAAGAAAACACTTGCTTTCAAGGCTTTAATGTGTTTGCGCATCTTTGCGCATCCATGGTCGTACCGTAAGCGTTAGGAAGAAGTCAGCCATATATTATTGGCAAAGTGTAGTGGTTTAGCTAGCCAAACCACTACACTGTAGCTTTAAAGTGTAGTGGTTTAGTGGTGTCTTGAAGTCTTTTCGTCGTTATTTCTCGATGAAGACAACTTGTCTTCTTGAACGAAGGGAAATAACGACGAGAAGTCTTCAATGCACCAACCCTACAGGTCTGTCCCCAACAGTCAAGTTAATGAAATTTGCTTAAATATTAGTTAACAACACTAGGAAAATAACGTTTGCCTCCTTGGCCTCGCGGTACTGCCTAGTGTTTTCCTGCACTCCACGCCCAGCTTTGAATTCAGTTTTGGGTGGATCGAGCACCGATCAGAATTAAATTCTTACCAAACTCAGTTGAACTGGACCGGTCCTCGATCCACCCAAAATCGAAGTCAAGACAGTTGTCTTTACCTCTCGGCCACGGAGGGAAAGATATTTGCCAATGAAAGCTCTAACGAGTCTTCTCTTCTTCATCAGCATCGAAATAAAAAAAAAATGCAAAATTGTCCCTTACAGGCGTTTCTTTTGGCAAGTTACCTAACTAAACTGGAAGTAAAGTAGTAGAACAAAGACCTGAGTAAGAAATAATGGCAAAAACATTTCGTTCGCGCAATAAAAACCGATTTTCAGCTTCCTAAAAAGATCATTGAATGTTATACATACGGGTATTTGCTGGCGGACAAAGGTCGTCTGACGTCATTTGCTTCTGCAACCCGAAGAAGAAGCTTCGATTTTTATGTCTCCTGACGAACATTTTGAAAGTCTCAATACAGTCTTAATCTTGAGTATAAATGTCCATTGGTTGTACGGAAATGGCGAGGAAGGTACGAAAGAAACACAACGAGCAAATTGGAGCTAAAACGACGAAGAAATGGAAAAAAATTGCGAAGACAAATCTGCCGTTGTCGGGAGAAATCAAAATCAAAATGGCGTCGTCTTCTTCTCCAGTCTAGAAATGCAACGAAAATCGCTATTGTGTAGTTGGACATTAAAAGTATTGGATTTTTATTCGACATGTAAGCATTCTCTAACTATTCTGTGCACGTTTTAGTCATTAAATGTTATCTTGTTTGAAAACCCATTCGGTCTGCTTACCAGGGTGAAATCTATTTTAAAATCTAAGTTAAATATAGTTCAGATAAAGGATAAATCAACATGATCTTATAAATCTATACTCTCTTTTTGTCATGCCAGCAAGACCGTAAAAAGTATTCGCCACGATTTAAATTTCTTTCTATTTTACGGTTTCTATTTTTCTAATCTTAAATATTGACCTTCACGTTATAGATATTCCAGAGATTTTGCAAGACAAGCACAGACAACTGTGATGAGAGAAGCCACAGCCAAAAAGAACTTTCAAGAGGATTTAGTGGTAAAAACCCAAATATTACAATATACTTACTATCATTGCAAATTCTCTATTATACCCCCCCCCCGGATTAATAGAGAGTTTATAATGATGATTATCATCATGTATCAAGTGCTGTACCAATAGTTTCTTCATTATTCTTTACAAATTTTAACTTACTTTTATTCTTTCTTTCTTTTTCTTCAAAACCTCTTCTGTTCTGATACACTGCACTCTATACAAGAAACATGCAAATTCAGACTTTCAGTTCAAATTCAAAGATGATTCCAAGCTAAAGGCAAGCGAGAACCATGATTCAACGAGTGTTTACATGACCAATGAGCTGCCTTTCATTTGAATTGCAAGTCTGAATTTCCTAATCCGTTTAATTTCCCCTTTCTTTTCTCCAATCTACTTTTCCTCCTGTTCACCCTCTTCTTTCCCGGGTACTCCTTCCAGGATAGCACCCCCTTCCACTGGTTTCTTTATCCTGCTTCTCCCCTTCTTTACCCCAATCCCCCTTATTTACTCCAATTTAATCTTCTTCCTCCTGTTTACTCTACTTCTTCGCCTAGTACCCGTCAGGGTAGTACCCCTTCCTTGACACTACTTCAATCTTTATGCTGCCCCCCCCCCCCCACTACTCTCATAATTGTAAGTTATTCATATGACGTAGTTACTGGAGAATTATTCATTCAGCTTGGCAATTACATTATATGATAACTACAGTGAAACACATTTTCATTAATTCATTATGAGTTCCGCCTCATCGTCAGCAGTTTAGTTAAGTACCCGTGTTCCGGTGATTACTGATATTTTACAATTTTAACCATCCAGTCAACATTCGCAAACCGGAGTACCCGGAATAAACCCACGACTGACTAACTCCTCACATGGGTGTCACGAGTCTGAAGTAAGGATTGAACCCACGACCTCACATGTGATAGGCGTTTGCTCTGACGATTGCGCCACTTGGCTATTACTGTGCAGGATCAAACAATCCTACACGAGAAATTTAAATGCCGTGGCGTTGACTTGTGTTTCACTGTCATCATTTTGTAAGACAATTACTAAATAGTTTCCTGAGCAGGATAGCGTCATCCATGTACTTGGCATGTTGCCTTAGGTTCAACTTCAACACGAGTTTTCCCAAATATCCCGAAATGCCGCGCGCATGTATGACACTATCTTGAAGAGGAAACCATTTGGTATTTTATTACTCTCTTATTTTTTATCAGTCATTTGCGCAATCAATAAATATAATCCAGATTGGAGAAATTGTGGGCATTCTTGGGCGCCCGTTCTAGTTTCCTAACGTGGGCAATACTTTTTTTAATTTGTTTATTCACAAAATCCATCTAGATTTACTTCAAAAAAATTTGAGAAAAATATATAAATATATTTGTCCGCGAAAGTTAGGGAACTGGAAATGACACCAGAAATGTCTTTAAATTCCGCCATTTTGTGTTGCGCTTTTCTTGGAGTTGCATACATACAGTTTAAGCTCACACGTACACGTTCTACACTTGCTGTATTTCTTGCTATCGGGGTATCATCATGCCGGGAATTTGTCCATGAGTTTCTTCGTCGACTAACCTCTGTGACCTGTCACGCCTATTATAATTACTCAGTCCTCTCTAATGCTTGTGAACGTAGTTTTCTTTGCTTATCTTGTAAACAGTTTTCTGAACATCGTAATTTTTTTTTCAAAGAATGCCAAGTAAAAAGTGAATACAACAACCATCAACTAATGATGCAACAAGATGGGAAAGAATTCATATCGACATAAGAAGTAAATCACAAGCCGTCTCCATCAGATGTTAAGATGCAAATACTATCACAATGTACGGTTTGTTAAAGTCAATTCAATTAAAGCTTAGTGTCCTATATTCTAAAATATTTTGTAACATTAATTTTCTCCTTATTTTATGTTGGTTGACTGGACACGAGTGAGCTAGTTACCTACTGGACCGCCTTGATGCTCCATGAAGAGAGTGCGCCAACCAGATGAAACCATAAACAGCATGATGAAACGAGAACAACCGAAGCCAAGAAGATCCAAAGATAGAGTGAAAGTAAGTTTTTTTATTTTATCTTGTCGTTTCCATTTTTTTAGCAGTTCAGCTTTTGTTTCAATAAAAATTAACATCTCGCACTAACGTTGCTAGTGTCGGTAGTACTGTAAAAAGCACACAGGATCTTTCACTACCTGAAACAATAAAAAAAAACAAAATTCGACTTTCGAGCGAATTAAAGCCTTTCGTTGGGGAGTTGGTCGTAAAGATAGAAATTTAATGCGCTGTCTGCCATCTTAGATTCATATTTGATCTCGTTGACACGTAAAATCTTGATTCCCAAACAGCTTGAAGTAAGCTAGTTTTGATATAAGTTACATTTCACGTGCACAGTAATTCTCAAAGAGATATCGGCAATAAATTTGAGAGAGCTTTTGAGAGAGATTAGTGCGAGATATTAATTTTTATTGTTCGAAAGAGCTTTAAGAATTTACACATTCCTTACGTGTTGTTTAATTCTCGAGATATTTTAATCTAAATTCATAAATTAGGGTAGCTGCAAGTTGTGTGCGTGTGAGAAATAAAGACTCCTTCACGGCTATGATTTTCTTTTGTGTTTTGCTCACGATTTATTAATGATTCTCGAGACTTTAATAAAAAAATTTCATATTAACAGCTTACACAATAATTTGGCCGGCCTAATTAATACTATTTTATAATATACTGAGTGTCAAAGTTCATTTATTCCTGTTTCTTATTGGTTAAGAACGTATCACGTGATAGTGGAGAAATTCTATTGTCTCCCTGGCAACGTAGCTAAGCGGTGGACATTACTTTTATTCACCGGTAGACAACAAATCCACAAAGCCTCACGTAGCCATGTCAGGTAAAAGGTAATCCTTTTTACACATGTTTGATTGATTTGTGGTACTTTTCTTCTCTTTTGGCACTCAGTATATAATAAAATACTTATTGACTGAGACCTCGGGAAAGCAGTATGTTTTGTGGACCCTCGACATCGACAGTCTCTGGTCCACAAAACATACTGTTTCCCTCGGTCTCAGTCAATAAGTGTTAATTACTATACATTGCAGTTGTTTTATGCGTTGTGATTGGTCAGTTGTATGCAGATAAATGCGACTATCACACAATCTGCAGATAACTCAGTCATACAATAAAAATACATAGAAGGGCCACTCAGCAGTGCAACATGTCACACTATGTTTATGCAGTTTACTGGCTGCCACCAGCCAGTTCAGCATTCCTATTGGCCAGAAAATGCAATTGACTGGCTGAGAAAATGCTAATAACGTGCGTAATGCGACATGCGCGGCTTCAAAAACTCCAAAGGCTCCGACGCGAGTGGCCCTTCTATGTATTCTTATTCTATGGCTCAGTTATCTGCTAGCAGATAACTGAGTTATCTGCATGTTGAGCCTACGGTGCAGATTATTACAGTATGCGGTATTCGTTGGAATCAATGGTTGGCATGGCAACAACATTTTTTCGATATTTTCTGTTTCATGTTATGGCATCTTGCTTTTTAAGCTCTTCCGAAGGCGAAATTCGTCAATTGCTCGAGGAAAAAGACTTACAATGTATAATAAAGCAATTATCGGATTCGGTTTTTGTGATATGCAAAATTATCAATGTCTTGGTAAGAGTTATCTGACTCGCCTTCGGCTCGGCTGATAACTCTTACCTCGACATTGATCATTTCGCATATCACAAAAACCTCATCCAATAAGTGCTTAATATGTTATAGTTTACTTATTAAGCTTTGTGGAAACACCACGTAAATTTATTATTGCAATAATAAATTTACGTGGTGTTTCCACAAAGCTTAATAAGTATATTGTATTCACCATGCAAACGTACAAGAAACTTATCATGTTATAGTTTATAAATTATTCGTAACTATCATCTCATGACTTAATTCTTTCTACTATTGCAAAGGGTGATGGGATGTGAAAAAAACGCACAAGAAGAGAAAAGAATGAACGATCCTGGACGGCAAGACCCACAAAACAACAATCCAAAAGAATAAGAAGACACGACATTGTAATAGAAAGTAGTGGTAATGTGCAAGTTAGTAGAAAACAAGATACTTATTATTGAGGGATCAAAGAGGATTTAATAGATATTTCTCGTTAATGAAAAAGAAAAGACAGCAAATTAAGTGAAAAAAATTGGATTGAAATAACATTGATATCAAATACATTCAACAAAATAATTAAATAGAATATCTAGGAGTTTGGCAGTCAATTTTCGAGTCAAAAAACAGGTAAAAATATGGTAAATGTCGACAATATTTTTTAAAGAAACAATACCTTAACGCCTGGAAATTTCGTCTCTAACATTTGGATTTGGATATTTCTAAAAACAAAACAAAATAACATGTAGGATTGAACGTTTTACAAAAATAAGTTTCGTAATAATGCCACTAAATTATAGTTGATGCATTTTGTCACTATTCTTGGTTTGCACATGACGTCATTTCGTGTGATTGGGCGCCATCTTGGTTGACTCTGCAGATTACTTCAGCTGTTTACAGCGAAGTACTTGTGTCAATTTACTATTTCATCGTTAGTTTTAGCGTATTATGAATGATACTTTAAAGATGTATGGCTCGATAGGATCAGATATAATGAATAGATACTTTGTGGTTGCCATGTGTTTCAAACGTCAACAAAGATGGCGTCGATTGCAAACGATCAATTCCGTCGTTCTACCTTTAAAGAATGTGTTCTCTGGTTAAAAAGCGAGAAAATGTGACTTGTATTCCAATTCACCGTAGCAAAACAGATGGTGGCATGTCGATTTTACCAGAATTTAATGCGGGTATCAATCAAGAATACCAGTGAAATGATATTTAAGATAAGCTAATGGACGGAATTTTAACACAAGTGACAAAATAACCTATCTGTCTGTTCCTCAAACGAGGTTAATTTACCTTAAGTTTTTAAACGATTTCAGACCGCAAGGCATTCTGGTAAAATCAACACCCGCCATCTTTTTGCTACATTAAATTCCCAAGGGAATATATCATTTCTTTGTTTCTTAGCTAATTTGGTTCATACATCCATGCAAATCAGTAGGATCATTATATTTTTTTGTGCATTTTAAATTCCCATGGGAATACGGCATGCTTTGTTTCAATGGTGATGCGTCTGTTTATGGTAATTACTGCATAATGCGAATCCTCTTTGATTATTAATATGATAAGTATCTTGGTGCTTTCAGATTTGTTTTGGTAAGCAGGAACAATGAAGTCATTGTTTGTGTACACTAAAGCAAATTACGAAGGTGGTTTGAGAGCAGCTGCGAGGTACCATGCAAATGAAGGCGTTTCGGTTAAATAAGTGTGAGAATTACGGCATTAAAAATTGCATGTCATCTACACTTAAGGATATAAGTTGCCAAAAAAAAAAAACAACTTTAGTGAATCTGTTGAGTTTCAATTGCTTTTTATTTTTGCCTAATTCTCATGCTTATTTGACCCAGCCTTGGACTTTGGTAAGTATCAGGGGCCGGTTGTATCAAAGGCGTTTAGCTTAAACGGTGGATAAGTCAAAAATATGAAACACGTTTCCATGTTGTATAAACAAACCAGCTGAAGTTATTTGACCTGAGAAGAACAATTATACATAAAACTAAATATTTATTCTATTTCAACTCATAATTTCGGTTCCGTACTAGGTGTAAAACTGATTTTTAAATTTCACTTATCCACCGTTTAAGCTAAACGCCTTTGATACAACCGGCCCCAGGTTTATATTTACTCCGGAACAGTTAACACAACGAAAAGCCCATGCCCATTCAGCTAAGGTTTTACGTTTGAAAATTCAATCAAAAACTCAGTCTAAGTGGGTTTAAGTAGCTAGAGATAACGTAATTTATCTTTTTATTTTGCTTTTTTGTTTATAACGTAATTTATTAGCTAAATGTATGGACTGCGAGGGTGTGCGCCGTGTGTAAGTTGCATGGGGTTAGGTTTATTAAAGGAATTAAAATTTTTGAAAGTATGCTTAAAAACCAAAATCTGTCGTCACTTCTAACAAAACAGTTAAGAGTAGGTTTCAACATCAACGAAATTGATCTATACTATTAACTAAGAAAAATGCGAGTTAAGTTTTATATTTTGCAAGCAAATTTTAAATAGAATTCTCACCTGTTTTTATGTACGAGCTTTTTCTGTTTACGTTTGATCTAAAATATCCAAATAAATTGCATTTAAAATGCATACTTTACCGAAATTTTAACTCTTTTAATTTTCGAAATTGGGTGGCAGTCGGGGTGGTGGTGGTGCATGCGGGTTTATCAGCTGTGAGTGAATGTGCGATGGTGAGGAAAGTGAAGGTAACGAATGGAATGCAGGAGCTTAGAACTGAGGAAGACAGCTTAGAACTGAGGCAGGTAGGCAGTTGGTAGGATCAGCGGGGGGCACTTGACATTTTGGCTTTGGGAATCAAATTTGCATGCTAAGTACTTAAGTCACTAACGTTTGTTGTTTTAATTTGTTAGGTACGCGCGGCTGCTCTCTAGGGAAGATCAACTTAGCAATTGTATTAGCACTTGCAAAGTTGGTCTTCTCTTTGCCGGCTACCCCGGCCAGTTCTCCGAGTGCTACTTCCACCGTGAATAAGTAGAAGTACTTGTACTACATGTATAAGTACTTCTACTTAGGTGGAAGTGGCACTTGGGGAGCTGGCCGGGGTAGGGGGATTTTTTTTATTCAATTTCTCAATTCCCATGGGAATTGAATTTTTAATTAAAAAGGGGTCACAAGTAAATTTTGTAAACAATTTATTGAAAAAATTTGTAAAGATTACATACAATTTGAATAACAATAAAAAGAGATTAACTACCACACATTGTACTTATTAAAATAACAACAGAAGAAAACAGAACATGGCAGAGAGAACAATAACACAAGTGAATGAACAAAGTCCTAAAAAACTTGGGTCTTTTCAACGTAAGTAAATGTTTATACTTCAAAATATATTATAACAATGAAACAACTTGAAGTGATAAATTTTGAGAGTTTACAAAGGTTTACCCAGCATATAACGAGTTGTTTCACAATTACAAAGAAAAACATGTGGCTCAAAACATGCAACTGATAGAGATGACGAGAAGGCTTAACAAGTCTAAGTAGAAAGGTTTTCAAAAGTTAGTCACATTTTTATAACCATATGTAACTACCCTGTCAACTCTCCCAGTGGGAAGAACCGGAGTACCCGGAGAAAACCCACGAGTTTTGGCGGAGCGTTGACCAACGCTTTTTCAAATACAGCCAGCCTCACAGAAGAAAGGTATTTTTGTCAAAAGAAAAATATCATTTTTAATCAATTGTGCTTTTATAAGTCAGAAAAAATACATGCACGGATTACCAACGAATTTTGATGGCTTTGAGACATGTAACGTGGGCACATAATTCTTCCTAAAAATACTTTTTTGTACTCGAAACAACCCTTCAAAACGTCGAAAAACAACGAAGAAACGATTTTTTTATAAATTCCAAATTGACCAAGCTGTAATGTTCGGAGCCACATTTTTCTTATTGCGTTTCTAACCTGACAATGTGAAATGCACTAAACATTGCTACCTTTATTTTTTTTAACAAAAAATTCAAAAATACATAGAATAAAAACCAAGCATTTTTAGAATATTGTGTGTAGCACGACATTTTTCAGAAACCAATCTCTTACACTTTTCTTTGCATAACAGTGCATGCGATCTATTTTTCGCAAAAAAATACAAAGAAAGTCTCAGACATCTCATTTTTCTGGTGGGCACAAGAACAGAAGCTTTTTGTTCAAATTGTGATAATTTATTTGAGATAACTTTGGGCAAAATTCTATTTTTCATTGAAAACAGCCGAAAAATCAATGCTTTGGCTTTGCCCAGCAACTAATGAAGTCACTCGATAGTGAAGTTGCTTTATATACAATTGATAGTTTCAGTGTTAAAGAGACCAAAATAAAAGTAGAAATACATAACTTAGATTGATCTTGGATTGAAAAGTAAAAAATTTATTCGAAGAATCAATTTAAATTTAGTCTTTTTGGAAGGTACCATTGTCAGGTTAGGAACATATCTCTTTGAAGTATAAATTCATCTTTACTTACTTGTTGAAAAGACTATATTCAAGAGCCATGTAAACCTGTTTTCTTATATTATTATTACCACGCAAGTATTACAAAGTGGAATATTTGAAATGTAAACTTGAACTGAAGCAAAGGAAATGCACATACAAATTCAGAAATATTTCAATTGCCAAAATACAAATTCACCACAACCAAACAATATAAAAAGTTCCAGTAGGCAATATGTTGTAATTTTAATTGAGAAACTTATAAAGTAATAAATCATACAGGAAACACAAAAGAAATCATTTTCTCATCTTACAGAATCGGTATTTTCAAAATCACTTTGCTATAGATCTGATGTATAAAATTGACGAGTTTCACAAGCCATTTACAACATTCGCATCTGTGTATGTCAGATATCTCGCCTTCAGCTTGGGTTTGTATATCCGATACAACCCGGTCACTTGTATTGTAAATAGTACAAATCAAAATTGTTATCAAATCAAAGTCTCAAACTAATTTAAATTATTCTACTCCATATAATGCCAGACAGTTTTACTTTTTCTCAGGAAAGACCTTATGTTCAACAAGGTAAATTTGGCATGTTAATTAAGAAGTCTGTAAAATTTGAAATTGCATAGTATCAACTAAAAGCTTCATGTGACTTAAAACTTTTTCAAGTCGATGTAATACGAAGAACTCTGGTAAAGTATTTACTGTATCCAGGCATCAATAGAAAACTTTTAAAATTAAAAATTGTAGTTACTTATACTTATTATTGGCCGACATCTGTACTGCTTGTTTATCTAGAAAATCTGGCATACTGTCAATTTTTTTAGTCCAAGGAAACTTTTTTAATCTTAAATTCTTACATCTGCCACATCTTTTCTTTGCTAATAAAAAGAGCCCACAGAATTTATTTGGCAAGTTGTGGTTTTCTTTTTCATTTAAGATATGTAATTAATTGATAAAGTTAAAGAACAACTGCATCAGTTCATCTCAATTCCAAACAAGTTCCACTTTGTAAACAAAAGACAATATGCTAGCTTATTTTGTCCTTAATAAGTAGTTCATCTTAAAGTTTGAAAGTCAACATTCTAGTACAAAATCACAAAGTCTGTATCTAAGATAAATTACCAGTAGTATAAAATATTACAAAGTATTTTTTTAACTTTAAAGGGTCCAATATAACATTGAGAACTATTGTGATTTTCAAATGAACTTTCCAAACTTTCAAATGAACACTCAAAGCCAGCTTAAACAAAAGATGATTGAGATAGTAAACCAGGAAATAACATAGGTGTTGTAATTTTTTATCAAAAATATGATATAGTGCATATAACAGAAACATTTCAATTAAAAAGTAGAAATATATTTCCTGTGGTTAGTTTTAATTGCTATATATATTGAAATTTTAGTATAATGGATGTTTTTGTTTCTGGCAAAGTCACCTCAATCTCCTTATGTTTAACCAACATTACAAAGTCAAATAATGACAAACACGAATGATTAAACACAAATTTATATTTTAATGAGTAAAAATAAATATGTCCAAATTAGTATAATCATGCATATAGGTCTAGTAGGGTACCAATTTTTAGAAACAGAATTGTGTTGTTTAGAGGCATAACATATAAAATTGCTAGATTTGATATTTCAGTTTTTTAAGAAAGCCTTTTGTATGTGTTTTCATGAACTCTTGGGCCATAATTCAATTGATTTGAACCAAATAAGATTCTAACTTTCTTTTAAAACACAGTTCATCATTATTTGACTTTTTCTAAGATTAAAATGCTTCTGGAGCACATGAGATTCCACGGTATGTGTACCCACAAAATAATCGTCAAATTAGGTGAGAATGAAACCGTCATGTCCAAAATTATACCGTCCCAAATTGTCCCATATTCAATATTGTACATGCAATATTCCAATACCTTTAACAATTTCATTTTTCATAATCTGCCAGTTGTTGAGAGGAGGTTAAGCATTTTGTCGATCTACAAACAAATTTCAAAGAATTCTATTGAAGATAGATAACTGAAATGGTAAACAAACTGCAAAAGATAACAATGCAAGTGGTTGTGTAAAAACTAAAGACCACGTAAAGTCGGCCATTCTGTACAGTGTTTGGATTTGACAGTTTGAATTTTAATTGCCTCAAGAAAAGTCTAAAAGGCATTAAAAACATAACATTCCTTGTTCTTTTTTAACCTCCCGACCTTGCACGACTCCCACATCCTGCTCCGTCTCCTCCTATCCACCTCCCACCCTCAAGGCCCTGTCACACGGTGCAATTTTTCTTGCACTTGTAACTGCTCCGTCTCCTTCTCTATCCACCTCTTACCCTTAAGGCCCTGTCACACGGTGCACTTTTCCTTGCATTCACCGTAGCAAAAAAGATGGCGACATGTCGATTTTACCAGAATGCATTGCAGGTATCAAGAAAGAATACGTGGGAAAAGATGACAAGAAACAAAGCTACTGGATTGAAATTTTAACACAAGTGTGAAAATAACCTATTGTCTTCTGTCTGTTCTTCAAAAGACGTTAATTTGCCTTTTTAAACGATTTCAGACTGCCATGCACTCTGGTAAAATCGACATTTGCCATCTTTTTTGCTACAGGGAAAATCTACTCTTAAGTAAATTTGTGACAAATGTTTGGTACGTTAAAAACCCCCAGCAAACTGTGATGGAAACTTGCATTTGCCAATTTTACATCTCCCAATAGTAGAATTGCATTTCAAGTTGCAAGAAAAATTGCATTGTGACAGGACCTTTATTCTCCAGTGTTCCCGCCAACCTGCTCCCACCATTAGATGGAAAGTCCTTTTTTCACTACATTTTAGTAATTAGGCTACCCCCCTCCTCTCACAAGTCTGTAATCGCCTGACGAAATCAATTGGTCGACAGTCCAAGGCATGTTTTGTAATCGAAATTCACAAAATTAAAATTAAATTGCCTTTTTACTCCGCCTGCCGTAGGCGAGGCGGAGTTTTAAATTCGCCCGGTTTCTGTTTTTTTTTTTTCGGTGTCAGAAGTCGGTGCCGCCGCTAATGGGTGATACCGCTGGGCACAAGCCGCGTGAGCCGACCTAAACACGTCGTTTAAACTCAATTTCCAGCGGAATATGTCAACAAAACACGCATTTTAACATGTATGCTAGAACATCTAAACCGCAAGAAGGTTTTACGTGCAAAAATTCTCATGTAAAATGTTTTAAAACGACAAATTCCACCGCGAAACTTTACCGAGGAGCGATGAGAGCGTGCTTCCGTCATTTTCTGTTGTATTCCTACTTTTAAGGAAATTTAGAAATTTCTACACAAGAATCAAACGCAAATTCTACTGAAATATCTACATACAAAACACAATTTTTAACATGTAATAGTCAACAAAAAGGGACAGGAAGGTTCTTTATCAAAAAATTGCTCCAGAAATGTTTTAAAACGGCAAATAAAAGGTAAGAGACATTTTACATTCCAATTCCAGAAATACATATGTTAGTCTAAAGTTCCCAACAAATTATATCGTGGAGACTTCAGACTTAATAGCTTAGTCTAATTTTTAATTTTTGTTGTTTTTATGAGCGATTTTAATACTTGTTTTGTTAGAACGTCACGTTGAATAGTTGACTCAGAGAAAGGATTGCCAAAAATCTAACTAGGAGCATATCAACATGTCAAAAGTCCATTTCAAAGCTTGTCCACATATCAAAAGACTAACTCAGATCTTATCAACATGTCAAAAGTCTGCTCGAAAACTTGTCAACTAGTCAAAATCCTTACCAACATTTTATAAACATGCCAAATATTTACCTGACACCTTATCAACACATCAAATATCTAATTCAAAGCTGGTCAATATATCAAAAGGCTAGCCAACATTTTCCCAACAAATTATATCGTGGAGACTTCAGGCAGTGTGCTACAGAATAGATTTAATAAATTGATGGATTTAATAGACTGATGTATTGTATACACTTTTAGTAAAATTTTCTTTACTTGCAAAATAAAACAGCTATTTGTTGGTGGCATTATGGCAAAAGAATCTTGTTTAACATATGTACTATTAAAGTCTTTAATCTAAATTAAATTCTAAAAAATGCAATCCTACTAGGACTCTGGACAGAGTGCCTGGCAGGTCACTCAGACATTGATTTTTGGTTATCTTAGTGATTGCATAAGATGTGCTAGCAATGTCTTAAAATGCCTTGGAAGGTACCGTAATAATAATTGATTTAAAAAGGAATTAGTTGGACAGAACAGAAATAAGTGAATGTACCCCACCCCCAATGAACTTTCTAGTTACAGCCCTGCCTGGCCTTGTGCCCATTTTCGTTTGGCAGGCGGAGTGAACGCCTTAGCAGGCGTCTTGTTTATTTTTGGAAGGACTCCAAGAAAGAAGAGTCATTAACAACCAACCCATGACAGTTCATGATGGGAAAGAATTGATATCGACCTAAGAAGTAAATCACCAGCCGTGCCAATCTAATTTCAAGATGCAAATGCTGTAACAATGTACCATTTGTCAAAGTCATTTAATCAAATTTTCGTTTAGTTTCCAATATTTTGAAATATTTTCTAACAATTAATTTTCTCCTTATTTATGATGGTTGACTGGATATGAGCGACCTTGATCCCTAATGACCTTCTTCATAAAGGGAGTGCCAACGAGATGAAAGCACAAACAGCGTGTTTAAAACGAGACCAACCTAAGCAACGACGATTCACATAGAGATGAAGATTGAGTGAAGGTAAGTTTTCTGATTTTATTTTGTCGTTCCCACTTTCCTTGTTGGTTCAGCTTTCGTTTCAATACCGGTAGTTGCAGTCAAAAGCCCAGAAAAACATAAGTGGTACATTGCTATATTTTCTATGTCACGCATGTAACCTATTGCTATATTTTCTACGCCGTTTGCTAAGTTAAAAGGCCCTGGAGGGTACCTAATTAGAGTGGACCTAATTAGGTTTCCAGGTTCAATTCCTGGAGCCATACAGATGTGCGCTAACTGGAAGATACTAACTATACTTTTGTATAGTTAGTAAAAGTAAGTATACTAAATAAAAACTAGTACTAGATACTTACAATTATAATTCCACTAACCGCCCGCCAACCTTATTTATTATGGTTAGCTTTACGGTTAGCATTAGGTAACTCTACATGACATGCGTAGAAGGTAACGCTAATCTAGTATAGTTAGTATACTTGAGTTACCTTAGTTAACTAAAGTAACTCTAGTCCACCTTAGCAGTAGACTAGAGTTACGTCAGTTAAACTAAGGTGGAGTTTAACTCTACCAGGTTAGGTCATCGAAGTACAGAAATTATCCAGAAAGACAGGCTTTTAAGCTTTCGAGTTTGACCAAAATTAAGCAAAAACGAATCACATGAAAATGATCGATCGAAATCGCATATTTTTAAGCCAGCACGTAAATAAAAAAATATTCCATTAAATTACTGATCTGCCACGAGAAGATGCATTTAATTCGTTACTGCCGAAACTAAAATTTGTCAATTTTAACTTAAACAGATTCTTGATAAATAAAAGGAGAAAAAATGCGAAAAAGCCGGCAAAAAACGCAGACTATTGCGAATGATCCATTGTTGGAATTTCAATGCCTAGCACTAAGTTAAACCTGCGATGCATAAATAATGCATAAATCATTGACAAAATATTTATTATAAGAAGATATGCATAAATCCAAATGAGCCACATTGAGATAAAAATGATTTTTATCTTCCTTTAATACTCATGCTTATTTGAGCCAGCCTTAGACTTGGCTAAGTATCAGGCTATCGGGTTTATATAATTTACGTCTGACCAGTTAACACAGCGAAAAGCCCATGCACCTTCAGCTCAGGTTCTACGTGTGAAAGATCAATCAAATACTATAAGTATAAGGGTTTAGGTAAAAACGTAATCATTTTGCTTTTTGGTTTATATGCAACGTTATTTATTACCTAAATGTAAGGCGAGGCTGTGCGCCGTGTGTAAGATGCATATATAGGGTTAGACGTATGAAGAGAATTAAGATCTTTGGAAATAATAAAACAGCTGAGAGTAAGTCTCAAGACCAAATAAATTGGTCTATTATTATCAACTAAAGAATCATCCAAGAATGTTTTCTACAAGTCGAACAACATAGTTGCAGAAAGTACTAAGCGATTTTGATGTCTTTGCGATACGTAACGAAGGCACATATTCCTGAAGAAAATCCAAGCGTCGAAAAATCTCGAAGAAATTATTATTTTTATAAAAAAATATTAAATTGACAAGGGTGTAAAATTTCAATCTTCGGAGTCATGTTTTTTTCTGAGTGCTTTTCCAACCTGACAATGTGGAATTGACATGATTGCACATTTGCTTTCATATCTACCTTATCAACTAGAAGGATTACAAAGGGTTAAAGTTACAACGAAAAAGATTACTATACTATTTTTCAACGATCAACTCATTATGCAACATGGTGTCATAACGATATTTTATTATATAGTTGACAGTAAGATACTGAAAATACACCGTAAGATATTTTCCATATCTTCACCAGTGAAGATATCGATCACGTGATCATTTCCCGCCAATAATTTTGTATTTTCAAAATGGCGATATTTGTAAGAGCAGCGAACATATTTTCACCTTTGTTTAAAGAAAAAAAACTACATGTTTGTGCCGAAAAAAATGGAAATAATACAAGAAAACACTAAAATGATGAACAGGTATTGTTTTAGTTTAAATAATATTGAAATAAAGCCATGTTTTTAGCATTATTGATCGAAAATTAATATTACTGACTTGGGTCTTAAATTGTTTACAACTATATAATAAACAGAACATTACACGGCGGTGCGAAGATATGAATTTTATCTTCTCGTGGTGAAAACAATATTTTACTCACTCGCTGCGCTCGTTCGTAAAATATTGTTTTAACCACTCGAAGATAAAATTCATATCTTCGCACCGCCGTGTAATATCCTCTATATCAAACATCGTTGAATATCCCACAGTGGTTATGAAGCAAAAGTTGTCAAGTAACTTCTTGTTTACAACAGCAAGACAACTTAGACAGCTAAAATTCACATTGTAAATTCTTCACTGTAGATTTTTTGTTGCTGTTCTTTACATTACAATGTGGGATATCACATTACATAACGAGTGCCTATGAGATTTCATGTATTGTACCATAGCAGACACTGCTTTTGTATATGTTCGTAAACTTTGATTAATCACCAGGCCTCTTCTGGCTCTTCATTTATGTGCAGTAGTTTGACTATTAATTCTAAACATATGAATCTTTTTCAAGTACAATGTGATGTCACATGCACGTTGTATTATTTGCATATCCAATAAAGCTGGTAACCAAAATTCTACAATATAAGTAACGCTTATGATTTCAAGCTGACAAAATGAAGTAAAGTTATTCACTTATCTGTAATTTTAAATGCTCTTTTCAATGGAATTATAAAAAGAAGCTGATGTACAAATTCGTGTCATAAGTAAATATTGAAGATCACGACACTTTATGAATATTTATTTTTTACTCATGTGCATGCTTTCTTTGGAATCTATGGCTTATGTTGTTATTGAATGCGATAATCTGTGCACAAATTTCTGGAATAGACCAGACTTGATGTTATTACCCAACAGCTGTTGTTTCTCATTTTCTCATGCATCGTTTTTTTTCACTTTGGCAAGGGATTTTAATTTTTTTGCCGGCTTCTGATGTTTTTTTTTAAGCTGGTATTACGGTCGCAAAAATTTTGAACACAAACAACATAGCACTATGAGAGGTCTATCTGGATTACATTCAGTTTGGTGCGTTTTTCATTCGAAATCCTTTCCTGATGCCACTTACTAAAAGTTTCCCGAAATAGTCAGAATAATTGCTGTTTCGTCAAATCTGGTCAAGTTTTTGCTCGAAGGCAAACTACTGTAGATCATAATTAGTTTGAGAGCAGTTTAAGCAGCACATCAATCTCACAAACGTTTGGACAATAGATAGGATTTCATATAGTCTATTTTACAATTGCAAGCCTTTTCTAAGAATTTCAACTACTTTTGGTTAAATATATGCATATTGTAGTGCAAATATAATAAACATTTTCTGGTAGCACTTAATGCGATAAGTCAGCGCTAAAGAACTATCTCGAAACAAAAGCTTCGATCTGCACAGACATTTCCCATTCAGCATCCGCTTTCGTTTTTTTTTAATCTATAGCCCGGCTTAATTTTTCCATTTACATTGTAAAGAAAATTTTTACAGAACCAACTGATTCAATTAACACGCGGCTACGGACAGGACTGGTACAGATGCAAACAACAGCTTAATCATTGTGGCGAAATACTTGATGCCAGACACATAGTCTACAGATTAGTTTCCACGCAATGTCAACTGTCATGAACTTCTATAAATGTAAGACCGCATATATTTCAGAAATTTCGAGAACTGTACTTCGTCTATGCTATCTAGTAGTGTATCTATATACCTCGACTTATACATCCGACGTTTTTGTTAGATTTGACATGATGCAAATTGCACGAGATGATTAATTGATTCTTAAGACGGTTACACACATTCGTGGAGTCTGCTTTGTATCTGCACCGATAGCGTCAAGTGGTGGCGGACAATAGATTATTGTAAACCATACTTGACCGATTTCTTTGAGTCCTTGTCGCCCACATGTTTACACAAATGTTTATGCAAGATGAGCTATAGCGTTATACCGACAACTAGCCATCCCATGGTCACCAAAATTTTGGGCAACATGGTTTTGGTCGGAAGGTGTTTGTGTATATCTCTTGTAAGAATACATGCACACGCAAGGAAATCTGTTTGGCTTGTTAAGAGAAATGCAGGTTCTTACCCTATCAGATCTATCAGATGGAAACAGGAGGATGCTTGTTTCATGCGCCAAATGAGTCAATGATTCATGAAAATCTATATGTTTTCTAAATTCTTGCTCAAAAAGTGGTACCTATTACTATAAAATTAGAGAATGACAATAACAGGCATACATTACATGTGTAACAGCTGCATCATTTGTGATTGTTATAAAACTACTAGGTATTAAAATGTGATTGGAGGTATAAATTCAAATGGTCCTGGAGTTTAGAGTCATTGTGAATCGAAGACAATGTGCGATTTAGAATTAGCATTTGAAGAAAAATAACAAAAAATAGAGAAACTCGACTCATAACTTCATTGACTCATTAAAAAAACAGAGTTGGATTTTTTGAGGGTTGTTTGGGGGAAATAGTAGTACATCGCTTCAGGCAGCCTGCGTAGTGCCTACACTAACAACTTTAAAATACTGGTTGGTTTACATTGTTTCTATTCGCGGGCATTGTTTGGTTTCTTAGCATTTTTTTCGATCCGCCCTCTTTATTAGCATTCAAATTAATATTTCCCGGCGGAATATCATATAATATACATCTAATATACAATATATTAATATATATTTATTATGTAATGTATATATAATCCATGTAATTACCTATACCCCGATTCAAAATGGCCGCTGTTTTATAATTTGAACAAGTAATATTAGAGAGTGTAATCAGCATTTTATTAAAATATCTATTTATCCATCCCAATATTATTATTGTAACATTTAAACTGCAAACGAGCTGCAGTTCTTAAGCACGCAGAAAGTGAGTTCGACAATCTTCGACAGTTCGACACTTCCTCTCAGCGTTATAATTTACGAGGATCTACCACAAAGCTCAATTTACCTAAACCTAAGACTGAATATCTTAAAAAAAGTCTTAGCTATAGGGGAGCAAAATTGTGGAATAGTCTCCCAGAAGAATTAAGAAATCAGCAATCTCTGAGGCAATTTAATTTCAAGTAAGGAACCTGGCCAGGCCCAGTTAGTTAATTTTACGCGTAGATATATAACTCCTGTAACGTATCGTAAACTTTGTCAGTCTTACGTGAGTTTGTAGTCAGTGTGTTTATTTGTAATTTGTCCTGTTTGTAATTTATTTTGTACGTAAATTTTGAACTACGCCCCTCTTGGAAACCAGCTGTGCTGTAGGGGTTAGCGTAGTTCAATAAAGTTTTTACTTACTTTACTTACTTTTTACTTAGTTTCCATGAAGAAATTTGAAATTTTCCATGCGTAATCGTGCATTCTAATTGACTGTAAAGAAAAAGATGGCGGACGTGCATCTTACCAGAATGCAACTCGGTCAGAGATCGTTTTAAAAAGCAAATTGACGTCTGCTGAAGGACAAGCATAACAGAGAAGACTACTTTCTTTGTTTTCATGCAGTTTTATGTCCTCAGGTGTTTTTCTTGGCATCTTTTTTATAGTTGCTTTTGGTTTGATGTCCGCAATGGCTGCTGGTAAAAATGTATATTCGTGTTTTCACTGCATTGCACAAGCTAGCAACGTTAGGTTGGCTTAAGATTTTTTAATTTTATGTTGTCATTTTTACTGTTTTATTAATTAATGGACGGCATTCTCGGGTAAAATATCTGCTTTGATTTTGTTGTGTTTTTAAATATTTTTTCTATACAAAAGTTTACAAAATTCTAATGATTAAGTGGGTTTTATGAATATATAGCCATGTGGGCAAAGAGCCAAAAAGGATAATTCTCGTGGTATGCACTGCCATGAAGCATCGAGTACCTCACTTGTGTACCTGGAGTATGTAAATACTCAACTTAACACAATATTACAGTTTGAATTGGTACATATAATCACGAGAGTCTTTATACGAAATCTGAGCAGTAATTAAGTGAGAATTCTAGTATTTTCACATACTTTTCAACGCTTTCTTGTTTGCGCAAATCGTACATTTACTGTTAGCCTCAACAGAAAATCACAGAAACAAAATCCTCGTATGTCCGCACACAATATATTTCTTCTTCTGGGTGGCCGTGTTCATTAACACTCTTTAATCGTATTAATTCACTTGGGATTAACAATAATGCACGCAATAGCAGTTTGTAACACGAAAGCATAATATATTCATCACTAACCTTTGCGTAATGGCATTGGTACTTGGTTTATATATACGACGTTCGGGAGGCAAATCACCCTGTGATTGAAAGCCATCCATAATTTCCAAAAAACTCATGTATAGGAACAAAATTCATTTAGATATGATTATGGATGGTTATGTATCCATGATGGCATGAAATCATCGTTCAAAAATACTTCAAATTCTATACTTAATTATTTTTTTAAATACAGTATACAAAAACGGGCCGTATTTACATCAGGAAAATTTCCTCCTAAAATAAACTATGTGATCTGATTGATTTACTTAGTTCTTCAGTTGGATGCATGGACATCTATTGCAAAATTTACTGTGTATCAAGATGCAATAAATCTTGAATGCATCTCCTATCTATACAGGCGGTAAAAACTCTCAGACAAAGTTAAATATGTCTTAATATCGAGTGCATAATGGCAATCACAAACATGTCAAAATTCAAAGAGGTAACAGAGCAAGAAAATTCATTATCTGTATAAGTCATCCTCCAGAAATTGAGCCTACAAATTTATACTCTGTAGAATTATGTATACAACGGCTAAAGTGAGCTCAATCTGCCCTCAACCAAGGTATTAAAACTATGAATAAAACAAATTGCTCTTATAGATTGATGGTAAAAGCAGCTATAGTTCACCAATATATAACACACAGGCTCAGGTTCGCCTGGATGCTTGCTGGAGGACCTATGTATACATCTATAGTAGTTGATAAAAATTCCCGCCTTAAGTTTTGATATGTTTGTGATTTGCAATTGAGGTTGATCTAAAGAAAAATGTCGTTAGTTATAACGTGCACAAATTCCTACCTAAATTTCTAAACTGATTGGCGTAAAAAATACTGCACTTTTAAATGTGAAAAATTGAATTTCGCACAATCTTTGTACGTTATTTACCCAGTGTTATACATGCTACAAATGCATGATAAATTTGGTCGTCGAAAAAAGAAATGCTTAAGCTATATTGGAATATAGTTTCTACCCTTTTTATCTGAATCGCTCGTTTAAAAGTCTTCATGAAGTTGGGGTCAAGTGCTATCTATATATGTTAATGTAAACAACTAGTTCATGTTGCAATTGAAAGTTCATGTCAATAATATTGGTCAGCGTGACAGAACAGTATAAGTCTATGTTTACCATAAGAAGGATTTAAAACTAGATAAATATCAAGTCGAGTTGCAAACAATTGGCACAAAATAAAACATTTTGGGATTGCGTGCAGGTTGCATGCTCAGAAATATTTTGAGACCATCAAAGCATTATTTATAGTACGCTGCAGTTTTAACCAAAAAGGTCAGGCGTTCATCTCCATTCATCCCAATTTTGTTAAAATTGCTCCAACGTTAACTGTTTTTCTACTATGACTTCTCCGACTTTACCGAACAATTTTGCAGCATTTTCTAGTATTTATCTAAGAATGACTGTACATGTTTATTATGAAAATGAAGTTCGTGGTATTTAAATATTTCAGATGCTAGCCTGCACTTGTGCTGTAGGGGTTTCTGGCGCTGCTTTCAAGCAGTTGGAAGTATCGAGGACGTCAGTCAGAAATATAACAAATTCCTCTCCAAGTATCTATGTTCCTTTTTGGAATACTGCTGTTTGTCTATCCTAACACATTACCAGAAATTGGTGACATGATGATCATCTACTAATTTTCCCTCAAAACGCAACCAGTGGGAGGGGGTTGCCTTCCTAGCTGAGCTGAGTATAAAAAACTTTTCGTATTGAATACAATCTTTTTGAAGCTTTCTCAACTTAAACTATAAGCAGTTCGGTTACAAACGATCGGTTTTGTTTCAAAAATTCACTTCACTTTACGTAATTCAATAATTCTTCATTTTAGATAATACAATAAAACCAGGTAGACAGTTGGCCATGTTCTGGAGTGTGTTTTCCTATTTTCCTATGCTCTCTTTTCTAATAAAAAAACCTAGTTGTACGAAAGGTGTTGCAAGACTCATGCCATTTGCATGATAACACAAACTAGTTAAACATATGCGAGCAAGGCTGCCAATTAAGAGCCAAAATGTGCGGGGCCAGGCCAAATTTTAGCCCAAAAACCTTCATGTTTTTATCCTTCAGCAGTATAAGTGTGTATATTACAACCCTACATCAATGCTTCGAATAAACGTCGTGTCAAAACATAATGTTTGTGTGTACATATGGCAAATTTATCGCACGTTATTATCAATTTCTCATGTGTACAAGACCTTGTGTCTTCGAAGATCATTATATAATTCGAAACATTCAGAGCTGTAAAATTAATTATATGCCACAGTTTGCACGTAACTTTAAACTTAAAAGGGTTAAATTTTTTCTCTCTTGGACAGCCTGTAGCATGAGATTTTAAAACTATTAAATGTTTCATAAACATTCAGCCGAGAGAAATGATTACATCAGTCAATGGTATCATGGCTAATAGGTTTTACATAACTAGCTTATCGTATGCTCCCCTTATTTACACACCAATCTTTCAAGAGCGACTAAATGGATTCCTTTAAAATGAGTCCATGCGCATGCGTGCAAGTCTACGACGTGTGAGGCATTGTCAATACAGTTAATTTCAGAACTTGCGAAATGCAAATTCTCAAGTTTACTGTGAGTTAGCAATTTTGTTTGACAGACTTAAACTGACCAAAATTAAAAAGGAGGAATTGGCTGCCGTGACAATACAATCATGCACAGGCGAACAAAATAAATCAGCGGTTACTGGGGTATTTTGGGGGCTAATTCATTAAATATAAGTCCTTCAGCAAGAATCAAACTTTCGCAATTACTCTTCAGAAATGATCCAACATTGGCTGAAGTGCCCCACAGTCATGATTTTTTTCAGGGGTTTTTACTACGGGCCTATTATTATTTGTAGGTAATTTATTTAGTAAGCGAAAGAGCAAAATTTTGAAACATTTAGCCAAGGGAGAACAAGTAGCTATGCCTATGTTACTGCCTGCATTCGTGGATTGATAAACATAATGATTATCAAGTAATTTGGTGGCTCGATCAACTCAGTAAAACCACAAAAAATATCATTGCCTTGTGGTCATCTCATTTGTCATTACAAACCCAGTTAAACTTTCGTACATTTAGAGAGCACCATAAACATTAGCCTGCGCACAGACCTAAATCAGAATGATTAAGGTCTGTGAATACTTGAAAGATTTCTTGTCCATGCATAAATTAAATCTCAAGTTTTCAAGAATTAATTTATGCAATATTATAATATAATACATCAAGAGAATTTTTTCCTGTAAAATATCTCTACGATAAACTGCACTAGAAGCAAACATTTGCCATGTAAACCTAGAATATAGTTAGCATTCTTCTCTCGGCCAGGACAAGTAATCCTTCAAGTCTTAACAGACCTTACTCTTTTAAAGTTAGGTCTGTGAACAGGCTACATAAACATGGACTCTCAGTTTTTATGTTGCAATTGAAATCTAAGTATCTTTACTATTAAACATCGATCGGAGTAAGCGTCGTAGAATTTTTCCTTCATTCGATAATGGTGCATAAATAATAGGACATTTTATAGCAGCTGCCCAGTTAGGCTCTGCAACATGGGATGATGGTTTCCTGAACGGAACAAGGTATCTTCATTGTCAGCTAAAACTGAACAGCAACCCGAAGCCAACAAAATAAAATCTCCAGCAGAAGTAGTCATCTGCTATTCTTGAATGATCAACCCAAGATCGGGAATTAACCATCGATTTTGCAGTCATCTTCACATGCAGGGCTACATAATGTCACATTTTTTCTGCCAATCCAAAGTGGTACAAAAAACAAACGTCTACTTTAAGCTCGACGGGCAAAGAAACATTTTCAATTGCATTCCAACATTTATTTATTGGATTGAAACTGGTTAATCTAAAGCTTGTATACATTTCTATATTTTGCATCATCAAATGATTACAATTAAGCTGCAAAAGGGTGGTTGTATAAATAGATTTAATAAAATGAGTGCGATTATTATGGATGGAAGGTTCAGCCAGTTTACACTTGCCTTAATTAAGAGCATTATAACTTAGCAGCCAGATTAGATAAAGATCGCGTTTGGGCGATGCGCAGGGGAAACATTACTTTTAAGGTATCATCATAAGGCACTGTCTATCTTTTGTCTAAACTAGCCTAAGCAATCAGTTGTTTGAACTTTTAAGCCTAAAAACTTAATCGATGACGATGGCAGTTGACGTATATCCTCTTTCAAAAACAAATACATAAAAAGTTAGGATGGAAAATTTTTATCAGAAGAAACGCGTCATTTTAAGGAAAATGGATCTTGAAACAATATCGAACCCATCAGAAAAATACAGCAGCAATAATTAGCTAATATAATTTAACATCTATATGGTAGCAAACTTCTAAGGCTTTCCAAAGCTAACACAAATTCTATACAAGAAATTTTAGGTGCAAAAGTCTGGAATAATTAAATTGAGTTCTATTTTTAAGGGTTCTTAATTGTGGATAATTTCATGGCTTTATGAAAAACAATCTATACAGTGCGACTCACGATATTACTTTTATGAGATATTTATGCCGTACGTATTCAAAATGAGCATTGCTATTCATTAAAACTTACGAACATCAAAACAAAGTTGTGAGAAGATCTTTACGATGTTGATATTTGATGTTAGTCACATGACTGAAAAAATATGGCGTTGTTCCATATTTGGGGTGGACCACGCTATTAGTTTTAAAAATATGATAACACGACAGGACGTCGTTTTTAACTTAATTGATAGTGGAAACGACATTCTTTAACCAAAAACAGCATAGTTAACAAAAAGAGAATGTTTTAGCTAGAAAATAAACGAACTTGGTGTCATATTTGAAGGATTTTTCAAAGATTACGTGGAACGGTGGAAAAGAGGGATTCTGGACTTCTAAAATGGATAAGAATGGAAGGTATTTGGCGTTTGAAGGAGAACTGTTCGTAAATTATCATGATCAACGTCTATCAACATTTTGAGAAAGTTTGCTTTGCCATATATCTTCAAAACTAGCTATGATGGATTTCTGGTAAGCAATAATAATTCTAAAAGTACCTCCACTGGTGTCGTGGAATAAACGTTTGGAACTGGATTGAGGAAAAAAAATGCTTGAGAGCACAACAAGTCGAGAAAGACAAGACAGACAAGTCGAGATTAACATGATAATTCCCTAATGCTGGAAAAGGAACTTCTGATGAAAGGTTTTAGATACCTGCCAAAGAAGTGGTAGAACAATCATTTAGATCTGTGTTATTGGCAACCAACATGTCTTCATATGTGCCTAAATGTGCAAAAGAGACCTCTGATCCCTATTTCCACTGTTACCAGCAGAACTCGTTTACTTTGCCACTTTTTTGTTGACTCGTTAGCCTCGCTGGTCACATACCATCATTGAATATCAATAATCAAACCCATGCATACATTTTCCAAGCTTTATCATGCTGATTTCGTCTGCCCGTCAAAAGGACAAACTTCTGTTGTGCTCTCAAGCATTTTTTTGCCTCAATCCAGTGCCAAACGTTTATTCCACGACACCAGTGGAGGTACTTTTAGAATTATTATTGATTACCAGGAATCCATCATTGGTAGTTTGAAGATATATGGCAAAGCAAACTTTCTCAAAATGTTGATAGACATTGATCATGATAATTTACGAACAGTTCTCCTTCAAACGCCTAATATCTCCCACTCTTATCCATTTTAGAAATCCAGAATCCCTCTTTTCCACCGTTCCACGTAATCTTTGAAAAATCCTTCAACTATGACACCAAGTTCGTTTATTTTCTAGCTAAAACATTCTCTTGTTGTTACCTATGCTGTTTTTGGTTAAAGAATGTCGTTCCCACTTCCAATTAAGTTAAAAACGACGTCTTATCGTGTTATCATATTTTTAAAACTAATAGCGTGGTCCGCCTGAAATATGGAACAGCGCCATATTTTCTCAGTCATGTGACTAACATCAAATATCAACATCGTAAAGATCTTCTCACAACTTTGTTTTGATGTTCGTAAGTTTTAATGAATAGCAATGCTCATTTTGAATACGTACGGCATAAATATCTGATACAAGTAATATCGTGAGTCGCAGTGTATTTTAGTTGGTCACTATGATTAAATGCTAAATTTAGATGAATGACTGTCCGTTAATTTACGAAGGCAAGTTAGATCTACGTATTTCAATATAACTTTAGTCTTATTAAGGTAAACAAGTTCGACCTATATGTAGCATAGAGTCCTCAAGAGGTGCCTGTCGTAGCTGAAAGCAAGGGAAGTTTGATATATTCGATGAAATCATTCTCAGATCAATTACCCATGCAGTATTTCCAGGAAAACTCAAACAAACAGCTGGTCTAGCTTAGCAATCCATTCTAGCTCAATTTAGAGGGCTTCATGGTTGCATATCCTAGCTATATAGATAGCTTCGAAATGAAATATTCAACTTTTATTATATTTCGACACTTATGTTCTTATTTAGTAATAATCTGGTGATATCGTCAATCAAGAGTTGAAGTTTCACATCCTGTAACTCAACTAAAATTGATGGACATGGAAAACCTCTTACAAAGGTTACTCGTGATGAACCTGCGTTGTCTTTGATATGGACCGGTGTTCTGTTTAGTTCGTCAGAACAAGCCGTTCATTTTGAAGGACGAACAATAGAGTTGCTGAGAGACTGTAAAGTCTTGACCGCACCATAACTAAATTTAGTAGGCACATGCAGTCATGCAGATAAATAATTTGTGTAGCGATAAAGTTAAATGTGCAGTGAATGATAACTGGTACAGATTTTACTTGCTAAGAATAAAGTTGAAATGATTATTTCCACCGAGATGCCCTATGGCACTACATGTGTAGGAGTTTCCTGTTTGCCTCATAAGAATTTCATTAAACTCAACGAGTTAAACCTGACCATCAGTATACCGCACAAAAATCATAATTTTCTTTTGTAGAAGGACAACGCCGGTAGTAACAGTGCAAAAGCCGGGAAATTACAGTTGGCCTCAAAGGCTACAATGCAATGAGGTTTGAAAAGAGAGAGAGACAGGAAAAGAACTTTTGATGCTAACCTCTCCACAAAAAGTTATTAAAGGAAAGTTGCTCCAAAAATAGAAACCCTAGTGGCTAGTTCCAGTTGCATTCGTATGAGGGGTGTTTAGGAAAAATATTTCGGCAAGATTTCCACTAAAACTTGCAGTGATAAAAATTCCTAAACTGATTAGGTATGTTTGGCTGTGGCAAGGGAATTACTCGGCTCCGACTTTGATTTTCAACTCCCGTCATCTCCTACGCACTTTCGAGCAGATTGAGTAGATTCAAAGGTTGATAGCGAGGCTTAATTTGTTCGTTTGGCGGATAATACGTAGTCCACTCTCATTAACTCTTATGTAAATCTCGGTATTATTTAATTACGACATGTCACATGCATAGTAATGCCCGCATGGTTTACACTGGTGACAGGCTGTTTTCTCCTCGTTCCCAGGCAGATGTATTTGGACGGCTGCGTGTAAATAGCTCGCGATTATTCACTTTCAAATATCATTATATACTTTGTATGGCAAATTCACTCCGCTATCCAATCCAATGCTTAATAAATGATAGATTACTAAGCCAAGCGCTCTATTTGTGCAAATGTTTAAGCCCGTCTTTAATAGATAGAAAAACCTACTGTTTTAAATGTGTGCTGGCATTTAGAGGTTATACAGTAAACTATAGCAATTTTATATCTGTAGATCATGTTCTTATACTAGTTACAGTAGTAGACAAACCGAGCATGTTTTCATTCCACTGAGTAATAAAAATGAAATGAAAGAGGTGAATTTATTAATTGGTTACAATTCATCTTTTAGTGTACATATGTCATCGCTGTGTACTGATATGTTCTACTGTTTTCACAATTTTGTACTTACCGAGAGGGCCCCTCGGTTCTACAACACTGCATTAATATCCACCAGGAAGTGAAAATCTTCTATACTACAATAAATAGGACCAGGCTTTCGGGAAAGCCAGCAACGTCACTGAAAAAGAAGATAAAAATCTATAAGAATATGGAACTAATAACACGGGCCTTTAACATTGGAAGTAGAATTAATTCCATGTATGTTTCCCTACTACCATTGGAAATGTCTGACAAATTCATACATTCCGGCAAAATCTAAACCTTTGATTCAGCAAATTCACAGGAAGACATAAGGAAAAATATACTCCAAAGAACAACATCTTGTAAACTCAAGGTATGAGTTATTAACAACAAGACAACAGTTTTGCGGTGATATTTCGACTTTATTCCAAAGTTATTGTCAAATAGAGTCGAAATATCCCCGCAAAACTGTTGTCTTGTTGTTAATGGCTCATATCTTGAGTTTACAAGATGATATTCTTCGGAGTATATGTTTTTTCTTATATTTTATTAAATTGTCTGCTGGTAAAGGTTTTTTTCTTTGGAAGACATATCCATATTATTGATTCGCAACTTTCTCTTCCCGGTGCTTGGAAACAAAATGTCGCTTTTAGGGAGCGACGTGCTGTGTTCAGAAATGACCAAAACTGGGGAAAAATATCGTTCGTTGAAGCACATTCTGACTGCCTAGCGAAATTCACAAACATACTTAACGGCCACGTACGCCAAGAAAATGAAGCAAACACTTCGTGCCCATGCTCAGAGAGCTATTAAGCATTCCCCCCACACGCCGTTACGTCTCTCTTATAAGTATCGGTTGAGTCGAAAGGCAGTTGTGAGTTTCTCACAACTCTCATCGAGATTCTCTCAAATCTCATTGGAAATGGTCGCTTATTAAGTCCTATATAGACTATAAGTCTAGTACACTGAGTGGAATTAAATGGGAATCATAGAGAGTTATTTGCATTTTCACTCTCAATCGAAAAGCTGGATTGAAATAGCTATCATCTATATGTGGGGACAAAACGTGCATGTCGAATATAACTGTTTTACGGTAGCCCATGCATATCTTCAATCTAAAGCCAGTCTTTTAAGAGTTAAAAATAATTCAATCCTAAGCAAAGTTTACTCTTTACTGAATCTTCATAGTGGTGTAAAAACTAAGTTGCATGTCAGTATTATTTTATGGAAACATCACGTAAATTTATCATTGCAAAGCTAATGATCCGATTTTGTGAATCGAAACCATGCGATCGATACTAAAATTACTTGGTGTTTCCACAAAATGTTAGTGATAATTATATATAATCTGGAAGAAAAGAGAACATGAATAAATATTCATATAATAGCATTCTGCAGCAAGTATCCAAACCATTTACTTCCAGGAAGCAAAATTTCAAAATCCATACCATATAGATAGAAATATCTTCTTGGCTATTTAAGGATTTGCCAAAATCAACAATGTGCATTTTGTCAGGCTGTGTATCCATGGATATGCTGGACATTTTCCTTAGTGTGGAAACATTGTTATTACGGACAATTAAAATTAATTCTTCCTCAATAAACGTCCTTACGTATACGATTCGCATATTATTTTTTTCCAGTTTTCTGTCCCCAATAAGTAGGTTACCGTAACCGGCTAGATGATAATGACACAGTAATAAGGTATCTATCTATTTATCTACATATTTAATGTATTTATTGGTTTGGTTTAATGAAGGCATAACAAAGAGAACTTCTATCTAAATTTTAATACCAATCAGCACGTGTGGTGATCCCCGCAGGCTGTCCATTTGTACCCCAAGCCTGCGGTTATAGACATAAACCAGGGGTCGCTGTGTAGAACCTTGCTGAACACCACTGTTGGGAACCTTAAACGGCTACGAACATGCATGGCTCCTTGTGAGGTCAATTAATTTTTCGTTTGACATCGACTCTGACAGACGTAATAGGGTAATGAACCGCGGTGAAATCAAACTGTGAAATTGTTCGCAATTTTAAGCCCATCTTGGATACAAATATTTCCTTATTCCATTGCTGACATATATTATCGTAAGCCACGCCAAGCAGGGCAGCTCCTAATTTCCCGTATTATCCAGCATCATCCTTCATTAGTTAACCGAAGCGAAAGGTGTTTATTTTCAATGTTAACACTGAGAGAAATCCCATTTACAATAAAGTAGTTTAAATTTAAAAGGGTGCCATTATCAAAAGCTTAATTAAATTGATATCATCGCCTTTAATCATTGTTACTAAAGTTTACAGATAAATTCGTAGAATTGCATTATGTTCTCTGGCGAAAAACAAGATTATTCGTCCCAAACGAAATTATTGTACCAAAATAACGGGCCGCATAGGCAAAGCTAGTGATAGTTCAGCGCTGCCGAATGCCAATTCTAGTGCCAGTGCTACTCTGGAAAAGATACAGCATTTTCTCTCAAAGTAAAGCTTACAAATAGAAGAGACCGATATGCGAAATGTATTACTATGGAAGAATGCAGTGACGAGATTTGAAGTAAGCATGACCACAAATTTGAATTTAATGGGATGAATGCTTTAAGAAATAATTGGTTAACTCCGGAATGTTGTATTGCGAAAAATAAACAGACCAAAATCGGAAATTTGTGAATTACGGGAATGATAAGTTATCGTGTGATGTTAAATAAAATGCGCATTCTTGCTGAAATCAAATCACACAAGCACGCATATAGCGTATCATTAGTACCTTACTTTAAACGATGCAAATACACTGGACTGCGACGTTTCAAAATCCTGTGTCGAAAGTCAAGGAATGATCAATCCTGCTTAAGCTTGTTTCGTTTGGGTGGCGAAATATCTAAAGTATAGCTAGTGTTTGTTTGTTTTTCACTGCACTACGATGCTGGGAAGTGAGCTATTTAGTTTGCTAAAGAACCGTTCTCGCGATGCCTTTTGGCAGGCCACTCGAATGCAAACCAATCTCTGTACTCTATAAATATAATATAAGAACAGTATCGAAGCACTTAGCATCACACGGCAACTGAAATATAAGACTTTTCGGCCTTTACGCGACTGTTTTCAGCAGTGATCAAACAAAGTAGTTGAATTTATGGAACAATGCTTCAGATCTTCCACTCTCCAAACCACATTGGCAGAATGTCAGATGTACATCCAACCTTGTACGAAATATCCATCGCTCGGTTCTGAGTGTTTTTGTACTTGCGTGACAAGGAAATTAAGCCCTTAAAGCTTGTACTACTCTAAATATTACTCGAACATGTGACATAACATAGAATGTTTCCGCAAACACTTGGATACAATATATTTAATATTAATAACTTCGCAGGTTTTCCGATTTGAACATCCTTTCATAGAAATAGATGTGTGTTTTTTGTCACACACGCTATGTCACAACGGCCATTTATATAACAGTGTCAGTGTTCAACTTCAGTGTCCGGCAGCCGTCTAGAAGTTCCTTTGCCGACCGGCGAAAGTAACCACGGTAAAGTATATTGTCAATGGACAATGAAGAGGTTAAAACTTAAAACTACGAGGCCAGTCAAGTCTTGTATTGCTAGAAATAGACCTAAACCGCGTGGAGTTTAAAAATAAGGGACTAGTGGAGTGCGTTTTTACAAAGTGTAATAAGTGCATAAAAGTAGCACACCAGCTTGCCAGCTATTTTCATACAAACAAACAAAACTATGACACATCTAACAAAGCGAAATTTCGTCTTAATGATGCGTGCTCAAAATACTTTTAATAAAATAGCGAGCATACTGTGCCTATTTATTGAAGTTTTTCTTTTTCTTTTTCATTACACCTCCTGTAAAGTCATGTAGTTTTACTATTATTGAAATCGTATCACCCCCCTGTGCACTGACTGCGCCATAATCACGGCTTTGCCTGAGGGTTTCTGTTCAACAATCATGTTTTTGCCAGCTAGTTCAACATGAACATTTCCGGGGGTAGACCAAGATAAACTCGCCATTCATTTCCGTCCCTCGCGTATTCCCAAGTGCGAATGCCGATCAGTTCTAGTTTCTGTTTTTATAAAGGTTTAATAAATGAGCGAACTTTAAGCCGTCGGATAATCCCAGCTCTTTGTGAGTTTTGTTTTATTTTAGGTTTGTCACAGCGTGCAGCAACGGCTTGGCGGTTGTTGTTCTGAGAGGCATAGAGCTTTCCTCTTGTCGGCCATTGATTACGCACAAGCTCTTGAATACTCTCGGTTGGAAAGAGAGCGCTGTGATTGGATATCGGCCGTAGCTGACAGGAATGCGCGTCGCCTATTGGTCAAGCGCGGCTTGAGTTTACATGTCTTAGTATTATCTGTCATCACTCGAAATCAACATTTAGGAATGGCAGTGCAAAGAGAGCTTTTAGTCTGACTTGAGGAATCGTTGATGTTTTACCGAATTTACGGAGAGCGTTTCAGCAGTCTTGCTTAACACACTAGGAAACATGCAATGGATATGTGTGGCTCTTCGACAGCTTCTCATCCTTGCTTCGTTCATCGTAATCAAATGTAAGTATTTGGCATTATATGAATATGCTTGGCACACTGTGAGAATTTTACAATGTTTCAAGTGCGAATTCCGAGCTCTGCCGCTCCGTTGTCGATTGTATGTTACCCAAGGGAATTGTTACAACTTTCTACGGCTCTGAGAGGGCGGGGAGACCAATATATTCGCTTGCACGTTTCGATCGAAGTAAAATACGCCGATGTGTATGATTTGTAACGATCGTGGTTCATTACCACTCGTCAAACCGCAAGCGAAGCATTGTGCTAGGGAAAATTTACCTTTCGCGGCATTGTTTCCATTCGTGCTCGACTTGAAAATGTACTTGTATCTCGCTCGTGAAATCGAACAAAATTTGGCTTCTATGAACCACGATCGAACCTTGTTGACCTTTCGGGCTTCGATAATTTAGGGATCTGTGTTAGTCAGTATATTGTATGTTTACATTGTAAGCCATGCATAGTTAAGGCGACAAAATACGCTATGTTGTGTTGTGAAATACGCCATATAAATCGATGTTTTTCACAGTTGTGATGTACTGTATCAATGCGTAATAAGTTTGGGCATTGACTGTGTGGATATTCGAGGATTGCTCCACTGGTTGGAGTTGTTAAATTGCGTGATTTGATGTTACAATGATTTCGCGGCAACATGAGAGCGTGACATTATTTCGCTTCATGTCATGTTATTGTTTTAAATGTTCGCAAATCTTTATGTTCGCCTAATGTTGTTTATGTCGTTTTGTGAGTCAACAATTTGAAATAATCGGCATGTTTTATAGTGTGTAGAAGACTCACAAGACATCGCGAAGAAAGTGTTCGCAATAGAGTCGAAGGAAATGCTTTAATAATACTTGTTAGCTGATAAAATGATTTTAAGCGATTTGGATAGCTTTACAAAGTATTGT
This sequence comes from Muricea muricata, assembly GCA_963855995.1. NCBI lineage: Eukaryota > Metazoa > Cnidaria > Anthozoa > Malacalcyonacea > Plexauridae > Muricea > Muricea muricata. The sequence goes on from OY979730.1 coordinate 3,550,882, forward strand.
ACAATATCATAAGGATTTGGTGGCGATATCGCGAGCCCGAATCATGTTCGGAAGTGCGAATGAAAATATGTTTTGGAACAATAACTATAAGACCCCTATATGTTATAGTTATTTCTTAACTTGTGTATGTGTGTTTACAGGTATGGAGCATGCAATACTAGCTGATACACTAAAGTTTACCAACGAGCCAAACTCTACAATCTACGTTCGAAACAGTAGCCCGTTTTTTGTGCCTTGCGAGGCGACAGGGGAAGAATCTTTGAAAATAGCTTGGAGAAACGAAAGTGTTTTGAATGCTCGAGTTGTAATCAACACAACAAATAGAGGGTTATGGTTCATGCGTGGAGTTCGGCCTTTAAGGTCGCCAAAAGTTCATCGCGTTGGCATATTTCGATGTATGGCTACTAACACGGCGGGTGTTGTAATGAGCAAGAAATTTGAATTGAATTTTATCTGTAAGTACAAAATATGTGTAATTTGTTACGATAGCGTGGGTATAGTTCAGATATCATGCATGCACCTTCTATGCTTTGGAAACAATGCAAGCAGTTGCCTGTCGATTTGATGTTCGAATTCCTTCATATTGTTCTGCATGTACAAATGTCCATCATTCCATATTTCGAGGTTTGTGTGTAAAGCATGGAGGGCGCCAATGTATAGCTTACCCATACCGTATATACTTGTTTAAGGTTTTGTTATTTTGTGGGCAAAAACGTTTCAATTGAGTGAGCTTGGATAGAGGTCTTGGATCTGTGCAGAATACACATGTTCGGTATCTTTTGCGAGTGATTGTTATGCTATCCTAAGTCATCACTCCTAAACTATGCAGTAAAGCCATTCCATGCTTCTGGCATATTGTGTGGTCATTACAAATTGCGATTGTAATGTCACAGGCCCATATTCAGATTACTATGGTCGAGATGGTGTCGGTAGCTGGCTAACATATTGCTAATTCCTTTCAATTCCAAACACAAACTGATCTTTCCAAAATGTATCGAAACTTAGAATGCTTTGCTTGCTCTTCTCAGTCACGGGTTAAAAAAGGTGACAAAATTCTCAAGTTTCCTGTCGGCTTTTCATTTCAAGTAAATATAATTTCGTTGGACTCTTCTAGATAGTTATAAAACCTCCCAAGCAGTATCCCACACGTTTGAAACACGAGTGTAATGGGGAGGAAACAAAGCGAGATGTGATGCGCGAAACGAAATTGCGTTGCGTGGCTTATTTTTCTTAATCTCCTTGGCTTCTAGCCTTAAAATTTCGTCAGAAAATGTTCTGGAGTTTATCTCAAATCTGACACTTGAGTTCATTCCACAGCCAGTAATCCAACGTGATGTTTTATCGGATTAGCATCAGACAATTTGTGCGTGTAAGGAAAACAAGTTGGCGGACAGTTTTTTCGAGCCAAATGAGATCAGGAGAGTAGTAGAACACTAGCCAGATTTATGTCAAAAATAGACGAATAACGTTCGATCTTCTTTAATCTTGCGTTATCTGATATCCTCTGAGGTCAACGTGACTCGAAATTACTTTCTTGGCCCCGACCAATTACACTCAGTTTTACAAAAATATCAACGCGTCTTCGTTGTAATGCGCGAGGATCTCACACGCAGGGGCATGACATGACTTACTTTGCGATCTCAAATCACCGTAATTACTACAAATTGCTTTGTGTTTCTGGCTGAAGCGACCATGTTTATTAGAATTGCCGGGGCTCGCGGGACATTGTAGTGTAGAAATTACGATCAATGTCGTTCGAATTCCCACGAATAAAAATTTCTCACGTTTGATACGTTTCATGTTCGTCGCACGGCTTCACACGGAAATTCGAACGTTTTGTAAAACTGAGCACGCTTCATCGGATGGCTTCACGGGAGATTAGAACGTTTTGCGAAACTCACAACACTTTCGAAATCCGCGTGTTTTGAAAATGTATTTTGCGTATTTGATCTCTCCTAGGGTATACAATTTAATGCAGAAAGAGGTTTGCCAACCACAAAGCATTGTAACATCTGGAAAACAGCAAAAATTCGTTGTTTTTTTCAACCTTGTCCATGTGCTATGTTCAAAAGAATTACAAAATTGTGTCAAGGCCGAAATTAATACGATGATCTAAGTTTTACGTGAAAAGGATAAAATAGCATGCCTTTCACCTTTCATTTTCATAATGTAAACACAAGAAAGGGTAAATGGGCTAAAGGTGGTGTTTTAACGACATATGTACTTAGCGAAGAAACTCAATATTTATGGAAATTTAGCACAATATGGCAAGTTTACAAAACAACCTCGTTCACCTTGTCAGATATCACACAACGAAATTATTGGAAACAAATATTGCCGAAAATTTTGTATGTACCCGCGCAGAAGGCTTCGCAATTGTTTTTCGCAAACTTCTAGAAATCGATGTGGTATAGCGAAAGAAAGTGTCCTTGATATTTCGTGGTTTTTTCGTAATCACATCTCGATATCTCGTGGTTTCCATTTGTTGTATTTACAAGCAAATTTAAATGTAAACATTGGTTAAAAACAAGCGCGTTACATGGGATACGTCCGCGGTTTGTAAATACATTAATTTTCGTCTTGAAAAGATTGTTTCTTGGTCATTTTAAATCGGATGTTTTTTCTCGAGGGCTTTCTTACAATTTTTCCGCATAATAATGTCGAGTTCCTTCACAAAGACGTCGCTCAACATCAATATTGCTATATATTTTCATAATACATTCATTGTTTGTGTTCCATTCAAACAAAACATGTAAAATAAATTGTTTAACATGCGCAGAAGGAACCAGGTTGTAGAGCGAAGTGCCATTGTTAATCATGACGAACGCGAAAATACGTAAGCCCGAATTTCCTTCGTAGAACATTTGGCACTTCGATGTATTATTACATGGCCATTATTGTTGCGGCATGTTTATACGAGTGCTGATAAGTGCTTCTTCATCGCTGTTAGAATAATAATTGTATTTGGAAAAAATATTTGCCCAGGAAAGCTGAATATTTAAACATGTCACAGGTGGATGTATTTGAAAGAAAACGTAACGAGGCTTTAGTGCTGCTTTTCAGTTTGTCCGCATTCTTTTTCGATATAAGGACAACTCTTCGAGTTTCAAGGCTGTTTGCCAAGTTACAAACGTTCGGCATGCCACTACTTTTTTGTATGTTTTAAAAAAAAAAAGTGACGCGTATGAAGCTATTTTGGTTTTGCCTTCTGTGGCGAAAAAATTAAGCTCGTCTTCAGGTAGCCTTCTTGCAATCGAACTCTCGAAACATTTTCACTGCATTACAGGGGTCACGTGTTGTGTTAGGCATTGTAAATTATCGCGTGGCCTCACATACAGCGAAGCAACCGACAGTATATACTAAACAAGTGTAACCTGCATGTATTTGTCCGGTTTTATGATGTTCACGTGTCTTGAGTTGCGATGTTTTGTACTTGTTGCTTGAAAGCATCAAGGGTGATAAAACTTCGCATTCAAGGAAAGGATAGGACATGAACATACAGTAATTGAAGTTAATATTTAATTAGTTTCTATTTTTACTATAGTTCTTTGTCACTGCGTGGAAAGAGATGAGCATATTCTTTTAATAGTATACATAAGATGTTTGAATGATAAATATTTGGATATATATACGTGTAAAAGGAAATTTAACGACTATTGCTACGATAAATGGTGTGAGTGTGCGTCTTTCGACTGTAACATGGCAATTTCAGAATCATATTTCGCGTTGCATGATTTTTTAGGGCTCTGCAATAAAATGGGTTTATACTTCGAAAAGAGTACATCAGGAGTTTTCACACGAGAACGTATATGCATGCATACGCTAACCGTCCGTGCATGGCTTTGGCAAAAATAACAAAGAAGTTTCCTTCTAATCTTATCTTTTAGAAAAGCTTATCTTTCTAATTATAATGTATTTTGGATGTGCAAACAAAAAATATCATGTCATGTTTTCGCATTCATTAAAGCTGCTATGGCAAATTCAGTTTAGTGCAACGAGAAATTGAATTGAATCATTCACTGTCAAGCGAGAGATTTTCCCCCATTTAACCGATAATTTTGGAACCAGCTCATGTATACAAACACTCGTTTGTCAACTCGTAGAATTGCTGGCTTCTTGGTGTTATTTTTTAAGGACAATCTTTAAGTTTCTTTTAAAATTATTTCTTCGAAAATAATCACGCTTAAAAATAAGGGATTACCGTATTCACAGTTTCAAACATTGCTTTCTAAGAACATTTTTGGAAATCATTGTGGCAATTTCGATTCGGTGGAAAATAAGAGCTACATAAAGTCTTAAGAGTATTTTTTTAGCAGAATCATAATGTATAATAATTACAAGAATAATTACATTCTAATGTATATGAATTACACATCTCATCCGATTCTAAATATTTTCATTAGTGTTTTGGTACTTGTAAATCCCGCTTAATGGAAAATCGCTCTTGGGACAAAGTGCGCGGCACAGTGTGGGTACATTGCCATATAAGTGTGTCCAGTGGGGGTGACAGGATCTAAGGCTAAGCTCAATATTACTCTGATGCAAAAGGGGCTCTTTCGGTGATGTTTTTAAAAGACAAATATATATTACTATAGAGAAAGAGAGAGATCGCAAAGTGTTTCAACGTGAACTTGTGGTCAAAAACTTCCTAATGCAAAGCCCAAAGTCTCGCAATTAAAACCGAACGAAGCTTCGTACTCGTAATGTATTTTGAACCCTTTGAGACTTTTTCAAAGCGACTCCAGAATTCATGTCCATATGGAGCGTGTTTTTGGTTAGCTGTCTCGAGCAAGCGACATTATTAAGATAAAGAAAGGTCAAAATGGAACTTTAATTTGGGCTCTTGCGAATAAACATACTGTATGGTAATTTAGTCGATAGTTTGAAAAATGTTTACAGTCGATATTGCATACATTTTATGACATTTGGTGATTTGCTTAGACAACGTTTCTGTGTATAACCATGCAAAGATCGCAACCATTTCAAATTCTCGAATTTTAGATCTCTCAAACGGCTAGTAATTAAGATCATTTTCACAAATTAGTTTGTACAATTGATCGTAAGCTTTACGGGCTTGAATTTCTTTTGCGGTTATGGCAACATCCTGTTTCTTCTGGCTCTTTGCAAGGGCGAACCCGATGTATTTTCGGCACAGGGGACCCGGAAATCTCGGTTTGGCGGCCACCATTGTGGGGAGGAAATAAGGGAAGAGATTGGGGCGAGCGGACGGAACCACAAGCTGCGTCAGCATTGAGAAATTGTTTTGAAAACATTTTCGAGCCTCTTGTGACTGCTAATGAATACATGTAGCTTTGTTTTGCCTGGTTGGTTTACCGTCCGAGAGGTCTTAAAACTGTTATGTTTAGGTTTTTACGTAATTAATATTAGTTAGGCATTACGCTTGGGCAAAATAGGTATACACACTGTCGTACACAGATTACAGGGGGTGGAGAGTTATCATTTACGTGTATTCAGTGTAATGCGTTTAATATTTGTATTGCATGGACTACGTGTAGCTACACTGTTAGTGCTCGCAGCGCTGAGTGACAGAGTTCTCGAATTAATATAGTGTCGTCAAGTTCTTAATTAAGGATTCTCGATTTCTGCATAAAATCAAAATAGCAACGCCTACGACTTAATTTGAGTGTGATTTTCTTCCTTATCCATCCCAACCAAAAAAAAATTGTAGTAGCTGCTAGCCAACTTTTTTTCACAAAAGCACTTTGTTGATCCTTATACATGATTTTTCATTATAAAGTTGTAAAGGTCAACTCCATAGACAACCAAATAATATGTATGTGTGATATATTATGTATATGAAAATATTATTCTTAGAAAATCGCTTGTCTCTAGCCGGCTTATCCTCCTGTGTTCTTCTGGTTTTCAGAAATGAATCAACATTAGATTCCCCTCCCATTATCAATGGTGTTTATGTAAACTTGAAAGTTCGTGCTATGAACACATCCCCTTTAGAAGAGTCTTATCTTCGACTTGTTTTCATAATATACCGATCTCTTGGCTAATCGTTCTTATGTAAATAGAAAGTGTCAAAATTAAAGGTTTTGAAATTCCGGCTAAAAATGTGAATTCCGCGCCTTATTTCCAACAGTCGACTCGAGACTGCTTCCTTAAAAGATCATCCCTTTTCCAACATCAAATTGAACTGGTCATATGGGCGATATTTAATTTTGAATTGTCCCTACTGAGTTTCGGCTGCTAAAACGGTCAGGATGAAAGGCAGTTTAATAATCACCAGTTTTTGTGTCGCTCGTGGGGGATCTAATATGCTAAATTTACTGTACCAGTCCGGAAAGCCTCGGTAACCCTTATCCTTAGTGGTTGAACTTGTTTTGCATCAATTTAAAGCTGGGGAACGAGCGTGACTGACACTTACAGTGCTGATTGTGTATATACTGACTCTTCAACTGAATGCGAGCTAGTGGATCGGCCTTATAGATTGAACATGCACTTTTATGACACTAAGATTAATTGATGAATTAAAGACAAAGCGCAAAGCAAAGTTGCCATGTAAGCATAAGCACGTAGTTTAAAAGCCTCAAATGCATTTTATGATAAGAGACAGCAATATGTTTGGAATTTAAAATCGTATTCGAGTAGAAACAGGAAATTGTCTAATTCTTTTCACGCATTGTTATTGCTTTATTAAGAAGTATTTCTTTTCTGTGGAAATGAGCGAATCATAGTAATAAAATTTGCCAAAGTCGTATAGCAACAGAATATAAGTTTATGTAAGCTTGCATGGGCAGATGACAATAGTATGAAACTCTTCTGAACTACATATAGCATATACTTCGCGGTACTTCTCAACATATAAAAATTCCAAACAACAGATAATCCGTAGACATTCAAAACAGATAGCATTTTGAGAATTTATGGAATATGAATTGCTTTGTATTTTATCAAACGTTTCAGTGGTTCCTGTAATTTCTCAAAGTATATTATATAGATCTTAAATTTGTTTGAAACTGTAGCAAAACATGAAAATTAGAGAACATAAATCGATTTTTCACCCACATTTATTTTTATCTCGTTCGACGACAAGCGCTGGCAATTGGCGCATTATGTGGACCGTCTGAGGCTCCCTTTTAACACAATTGTTCGTGTGGCATTCCACGAGGTTTTTTTTAAAGTTTGCACGTAACTCGAAGTGACATGTATAATGCAGAAAGGTCAAAAGGCGACATGAATGATAAATTGGGTTGACCTTAATAATTATAGGTTTGTTTTTAAACCACGCCGTCCAACCGAAAGATTATTTACTCTTTAAACGAAAGCGAAAAACAAAACAGGACGCGTCGAGTGAGCCCTGTATGATGAAAAATCATTCTAGGCTAGGACAACACTCCATGGTGAACGCTTGAAGGCAGCGCATTCATGAAGCACAGTTAGTCACGATTGCGTTCGATCGACGAACGGCATGATTCTACACGGTTTAATTCAAATGCGAGACGACGCAGCGTGCAAACTCGTATTTATAACCTATCATGCAGCTTACTAATCGAAAATGCTTTCTTGTCCATAGCCTTGACCGTTCCGCCCACAGCAAAGCGTACACAATGTATAACAATGATGGAACTGAGCTCCATTTTAACGTAATTTTAACCTACTTGTTGTCACAGTAATTTGATAAAATGGCTATAATCACGAGCATATTCGATAATGCTTTATATATACACAGCTTTGTCGCGTTTTAATCTGCTAAACGGTCTGGGCAGAGGCGAAATCGCCCCCGACGAAAATCGTCTCATTTCTCACACACTCGCTTGTCCAAGTGCCGGTTCTGCCCAAACAGGCAAGGACAGTTTGACATTTCTTTGTTAAAAAAGTACAGCTATTCATCGTGAACATGTGGATTCTGCGTCGCGCGCGAAATCTGGCACAGCACGCTACTAGACAGAGGAACTATTTTCGAATTATAATCGACATCCTGACAGTGAGAACGGGAAGTTTCGCGAAAGCACATGCGATCCTTCTGTTTACTTATCATAAGTGCGATTGTACATCACCATGCCATAAACTGCCCGAACAAAAAAAGGTACATTTAATTTGTACATTAGCATCGCACGCGATGAGTTGTAAGGGCGCAATTTCGCTGTGTTAGGCATAGCATGTCTTTTTTATGCCTACGTGCACAACAACAAATTGACTTTATTGTACTGAACAGAAAAACATAAAGAGGAATGGGCACCCTGGATATAAAAAGGCGTGAATTAATCACAATCACACCATGGATATTGGAGAGATAAAAAGTGAATTCAAGTCAAAAATTTTGACCTTTAATACGGGTTTTATCAGTTACTAAACGTGTTTAGAAATCGCTCCACGGTGAATAACGCAATTCACGTTTGCAGGTATCAACAGACCCTTTTAACTTTAGTAATTAATTTTGGACACCCTTTGTAATTATGTGCACCAAAACTCAAGGCAAACAAGTTTGCGGTATGAATGTAATATTTTTTCGTGATAGCCTGCAATTGCCGCAAATTTTTTGATTTATATATGAATGTAGCATTAGAGTGCAAATTACGAACAATTAGGCTTGCAGTAAGTTTCGTGTGTGTTTTGTATGCAAACATGACATGACTTGCGAAGTACGTGTGGATACATCGTTGTTTAAGCATGTGTAAATAAGCGCTAATACCTTGGCATTATTGTTTTAAGTTTATTAGTTTTATTTCACACTCAGTTATTATTGTTTGTACTCGAAGGTGGAGTCTGGAAAAGTCTTGTGGCGTGTTAAACAATTCACAACTCATTTCCGCTTTTTTCGCAATGACGCTGGCTTCACTATGGGCTGACGCACGAACTTTTTACGGTCGCGTTTATTTCCAAGCGCGATGTTGACGTCATGCGCACATATTGTGTGATTAAAATTATCAAAGCACTTTGTCCACAAATCCCTTTAAATTAATGTGTCTTTAACAACCCATCTATGGTGTAATAAAAACAAGATCCTGCCTTTAACTGATGGCTTCGAGTGTTATTTTTACTCGTTAATTTGGTCTGCTCCTCGATTGGAATTTCCGAATTCATATGCCAACCAGTTAAGATAGTCTGGTCTGGTTTACTTAGCCATCCTGAGGAAAAAGTATCTAGTATTGTGGTTAAATTTGACTGCAGAGAGTACGGTTTTATCGCTGGGGCATCCAAATCCTCTTTGTGTTAGAATGCACGTAATTTTTGCCCTGGATTATTCTCAGAACGTACATGAACTCATTTCATGTATAAAATAATGGAAATAGCCAATTATTGGTTTAACAAGGAGCATACATTGTGCAGAGTATCATTTGTCGTCATCTGTACATGGCTACGGTACTAATGATATCATAGTTGAGCTATATCTTTGTAACATCAAACTGGTTTTTGGTTAATTATATGTCAACAACGAAGAGTGTTATTGCCCAAGTATAATCCTCATACATAGTCGAGAAAATGTGGCCATTAGCACCCGGCCATATTTGGTTGCACGTCATATATATAATTAGGTGTTTGCTTTCAGGCCTTTTCTTTGGTTAACCCGTGATTAAATTTTGTTTGATTACTACCGACATCCGAAAGGAATTTCTGAGTGGTGACTATATTGCTATGGTGATGGAGATATTTCTAAGAAAGCAATTTTTATGTCCTAGTTAATCTTCCAAACCAAATCTCGCGCCTATCACAGAGTCAAGCCCTTTGGCTATGATTATGCCGCCATGTGTCGTAAAGTTCATTTCATGAAATTTTAAATTTATGCGTATATTTAAAACAATTTCTCTAGTTCATGCTGACTATTTGCACGAGATTATACGGGTAGCTGAACTGTAAACAACCACATGTCACCTCAATCTTAAACATACATATTATTTGAAACACTAGCAATTTTTGATTGATACGTGCAGAAGAGTTTTTTTTTCTGCCAGGAGGTTTTGAGTAGGAGCATAATGATCATCCCACACACATCTGGAGTTTCTCTCTCAACGTTATTCCGGAAGAAGTCGAGAAAATTTAATCTTTACTTGAGTAGTAGAAAAATGTCAATTAAGATAAAGTATCAAATGGATATATTGTTAGTGTAACAACAACGTCATTTTTGAATTTTGTAAAGCAGATACGAAAAAGACAGGCTAGGTTTGGTGAAACTCCCATAGAAACCTTCAGGCTCAAATTCGTGATACACTATATTTCTCAAAGTGTTTTTCTGAATTTGTTCCCGATTTTGAATGCATTCATATTAAGGAGACACATTCGTTCCTGGTTGCGCAGTTGTAGTTTGCTAACAAGAATCTCCTCTTAAACACAGTAAATCCAATATTTCTTACAAAAAGAGAATCCCAAATACCAATGCTGTTTTCTTTTTCATAAAGCTTTTAACGTTTGTGCCAAAAACAATATTATGTAAAAGTCTTTGTCAAGTTTAGGATATTTTCTGCAGCCACATGACGCACGAAAACGCGCGTGTAATATGATTAGTATAGCCGTGGTATGGCTTAAAACACTAAAACGTGCGCTCCTTAACGAATGCTTGAAAAGTTTGTGTATGATAGAATTAAAACAGATATGAGATGTTTATCAAAGGATGTTTTTCAATTGAAATTGATTTAAAAGTTGACATTGCATGAAAGCAGGAAAGAAATCGTGTTTCAATTGCCTTGTGTTATAAGCACCGAATGTCACCGAAACTGATGGTACCCATGCATTTATATTACATTACATAGTTCACTAAGAGTTCACGATGTGTTCAGGGTGTTAGCCACAAAAGTCGAGATCGCTTTAGGTGAATTGGAAAAGTGATACTGTCTGTCCGTAGCGAGACAAATACAACAACGAGGTTTGGTAGTCTGTTGTAAGCTGGAAGTTCCTATTTTATCAATTGGATTTATGTACAGTTGTCTAAATATGTATTATAAAGAAAATACCACAGATTATCATATAAAAGAAATCGCGCACTGAGTATGAGGTCAACAATTTCTAGAATACAAATTTACGACACAGTGATGTACAAAGAGATTTTGGGCAATTTATAGCCATGGACATATATTAGTTCTGTCTGTGAAGGTTGCTTTTTTATAGTTGGTAAAAGTAACTATGTGGGCTAGCTGACAGTGTTGTCTGCGCAGATTTTAGACAGATTTACCAAAGACCACAAGACGTGAGGTTATTATATAATACGCCCTGACTGGATCCCCTTACACCGTCCCCATGAGATTTCATGATTTAATGTATGGGACGTGTCGAGCAAAACGTCTTTGTCATGGAAAGCGCTGCTTGACGAGCACTTATTAATCCTACGCTAAAAGACATTCGCATTTTCGTAGCAGAGATTTTATAACTACCATTCCTACGATTGCATTTTACTTTACTAATTTACTTCATATATTTTGGGATAACTTCTCAATTTTATAATTGAATATGATGTGTCAAATGAATTTCAACCGTTATACATCTCAGCACGCTGTGGGAACGCCTTTACAACTGGGAAGATAACTCAAAGATAGGACACGTGCAATGTATAAGCACTCACTGGCACTGTGTGGTGGGGCACATTCAATGATTCGTATTGTAACTATTCCTTTGACGTTGGACGTCATATTATGCATATGACGTCCGCGTTGACATAGGTCAGGTATATTTGCCCGGCTGTGTTTCTAAGATAGTGAATTACGCCCGTTTTCGAAGTCACGTGACCTTTGGCGAAAATAAACTGGTGGGTTTACGTCATATTTTACTGCCGAAAATAGAAAACGTAAAAAGAGAAATTTGGAAGCGTATTTCGAGTATAAAGATGGATATTTAGTCAAAACAAAGTAGATATACAAACGAAAGTACACAGTAAACGATCACATAAAGAAATCTGCGTCACGCAGGAAGATAACAATTTCTTTAATTTATCATCAAATTAAACTGCGTATCAAACTTACTTGCGATGTGTTATGATTTCAAATTTTCAATGATATGCAAAAAAATATTGCTGATATTTCTTGACATATAATTCTTAACAATCTTATAAGAAATGCGCACACGAACAAACCACTAGTTGTAGGTAAAATTTCAAACATGCAGAAGAGTATCCTAAGGGACCTATCGTTAATTACGTCGCAGGGGGGGAGGTGGTGGTTTCCGAAAAAAATGGAAAAATAAAATTTTTACCCCTTTACAATAACCTAAAATGAAAACATTGCCCCTCGTCACATTTTTTAAATAAAATTTAACCCCCTGCATTTTCGATGTAGCACAAAACTTTACCCCCCCCCCCTTCCCCCGGAAAGTTACTAATGTTGAAAAGCATACCCCCCTATCAAAACCACCGCCCCCCCTGTGACGTAATTAACGATCGGTCCCTAATAACTGTCGTTCGGCCATTCTGCCAAGACTGTTAAAAGAATTGTACAAATCTACGACGATCTGAAAATTAAAACAATTATACACACTCGCCATAACAAAGTGTCGCCAGTCGAGTCAATAGTTTATTATTGTGATCAGATGTTCGTTAATTTGGAAAACATGGAAAGGAAATTGCAAAATCATTTTATGTACATATCCTGTCGGAACAAAAGACATCTTGCACATCAAGGTGAAGAAATCACTTATGACTAATGTTCCGACGGTGGCGTCAGGTAGTTCTTGCCACTTGCATATGGCGCCAAGGGGTTTCTTTCACATAGGAAATGTCAGAACATTTCATGGATCATTAAATGGTAATTTGAGGGCCTTGATTTAAACACTTGTGAGGGAACATCCCACGGGTGGTTCTATTTCCTTTAGGCAATAGCCCATAGAAATAATGATTGTTATTTTCGATATCAGGAAATATTAATTCAGATTAGACACAGAAATTCAAGTGTCACAAATTGCTAAACATCACGTTTGAATTAGCCTTATGCGAAAGAGCATGAATTTTTGTGTCGATGTGGCACAATGCAGCCTATCGAGCGATGGTTTTTAGTAACTAGAGTGAGTAGTTTAGCACGTTAGCAACTTTAGATACACAAAACTCCTTTTATTCCCGGGCGGGCTATACGTTCAAGTGCAATTGTTATGGCTGTTTACGTTGTTGTGTTTGTTCCATTCACCCTTAGTAACGGACAGTGGCGAAGCCAGCCCGACATTTGGTCATGCAAATACAAATTTTTTAGTGTTCATAGACCGTATAAGGATCAATTTCTAAAGGAATGAATAGTGATAATGATTGAAATTTACATAGCATGACCAGATTGTCGGGCTGGCTTCGCTACTGGTAACGGCTCAATTGGAGCATAGAAATTTATATTTCATGTATTACTATAATATCCACAATCTAATTTCAACACACTTTATAAACCTTTATCGAGCATAATAAAACGTTGCACATACACATGAATTGTACGCCATCTTGAATCTACCTGCAAATAGGTTAACTGGTTTTCCCTTTTCCTAGTTAGGTTTTTCAATTAGTTACAAATAAATAAATAGTAAATAAATAAATATTAATAATTTAATAACTTAACAGCAAATCCACAGAGCGGCCCTTCACCTGTATTACAAAGTACGGCTTAGCTCATGTACTATCTAAAAAGTACGAAATATAAGTAATTATGTACAGATTTTGTTAAAAATAGTATTTTTATTGATTACATATATGAACAATAAACAGGTTAAAAACGCGCATACGCAGTTTAGATGGAGGAGCAGTAAACAAGTTAGCTGTCTTAAGTTGAGAGCCGTCTAAATGTGAGAAAGAAAAATTCAGCGCATTTATAAACTAAACATCCATTGTAACGAATATATGCATGCATGTCCTTTGCAGTAAAATGGGGTAGACATGTACATTATTACGAAGTATTTGTAAGTCAAACAAACGAATTTTTCATTTTCAGATTTTGTGCTAGCATTTGCGGTCTCTGAGACGAGTCTAAAGTATTCGAGCCTAAACGAACCCCAAAAGGATAACTCAAAGTCTTTAAGGATATAAAACTCCTAAAGCACCTTCAGGAACTTGTCATGAAGCCAAATTTCCGCATGGAAATGGTGCTTAACCTGTTTCATCAAAGCGGAAGGGACGTTTTATGATTATCTCGCTTGCAACAGTGAATACAACAAATAGTACAGCATACACTTTCATCGAATCTATCATCGCATGAGCTAGTGTTTAGGTCATCATTTCCTTATTTGCACTCCCGCAGCCTGATGGGAATGACGCTTGCATATTGCATGGTGATGCAAGACTGCGAAATATATTAAATCTAATGACTCCCTCAACGAACTACGACTGCCTGCTGCCACCACAGTGTATTAATTTATTTTCATTGTTATTATTCAATTTTATGTCGGGTGTCCTCCCTGTATCTTAATTAGTTGCACAGTTATCCTACATATTGTGCATCGTGAGAGACACTATGGAGCCAAAGTAATAGTGTTTCCGAGTGGAGAACCAACGTAGTTGTGTTTCCTCTACCGAACGAAATGAGTATATGACATTCTTCTTAGCTTTAACAGCCAAACACTTGCTCCAATCAAGTCAAATATGTCAAGTTATGAGTCTGTGACCTGTCATATACACTGACAAATCATCATGTATTCAGACTGCTCACGTTGACATAGTTTTTCACTCTCAGGAATACCGAGTGAATAACTTTGTCGACATGCGGTTTTGAAAAACTTTCCCCGTATCATTAGCCATACTTATCAAATAAATTATTTTATTTTGTTGAATGGCATTCGTATGTGTGCCTTTCTCTTCAGTCGTAGCATGAATATTAATGTCACTTTGTGGGGTCGATACTCGGCAAGGTTAATGTTGTGCCTCTAGGGTTCCGCATTGTACAAACGTTCTCCCATGGTTCATTGCTTTTGTCCAGTGTTTACTCGTAAAAAGCAAAACAAAATGCCTATGTTTTCTAGCGTTTTACGATAAGAGAAGTTACGAAGTTATATGTATTCCTGAAAGGTCAAAACGTTTGTTCCTGGAAAAAGCATATTTGGACTTTATACTGAGGATTCGATGACAATTTGCCAGCACCTTGAAACCGAAAAGTAAATGTATACATCTAAGGCTAAGCGGTTTGTTTATTGTCTTGGTTGTGGATTAAATAGTCAAAATAGACGTGTTAAACCTTGCAGCTGTGTGAAATTCTTCGGGTTGAACATTCCTGACATTCAGAACAATTTGGCCGTCTTTTTGTTGTGATTTTGAATACTAGAATATGATAGCGTTTTTTATAAGATCATTGCGGAAATAGGTTTTAGTTCTTCATTAAAATGGAGTACATTAGCTTGAAGAAGCATGTTTCAGAGGAAATGATAAATAAAGCCTCAGATAAAGCAGGTAGATTTTAATTATTTGATTGCCCATGTTTCTAAAGTTAACCGCCATCAAAAACAATTGCCAAGATCCTGAAATATGTTGAAAGGAAAAATATAATTCTGTATCTTATCAGGTATATCTACACGTGTTCTGGAGTATGCCTTGAGGCAGAGGTGGGTTTGATATGGCTTCTCTAATGGAGATCGTGTATAAGATATTTTTCTATAAGTGCTTAAAAACCAGTACGCAAATATGTATATATTGTATATGTAAAGAAGATAACAATGTTTTGTACTTGAAATTGCTTGTGTAAATTACAACTGACGCCTTCATGCCCTTGGCCTTCCGCAAACGGTAGTAGCTACTTCTTCAGCTTTCTACGTGAAATAGTCTGATATATGCTGTCTTGTATTCAAACCAGCCCTGATCGAATGTTCAGATGTGTTTGCAGTTCTATTAGGTACTCTGCTCAGATCAGTATGTTGAGACAGTGCCTAGCGTGTTATATTTGGGAATCAAGCTCCTTGAATCGGCTTTTTTTAATACGCCGGGTACTTACAGCATTAAAGTCACTTAGAGTGAATGTGGTTATATCCCGAGGCTATGTTATAATGACTTTGTTTTTGTGTCAAACTGCAATAAGTTTCGGTATTTTCAATATATATATTTGTGTTGTAACTTGTTCTTCCTCTTAAAAAAGCATTGTTGCTGTATTGTGGTCTCCTGTATTCTGCTTTTAAAACCGTATCTAAGCTTCACTTCAAATGTTTACAACACTTAACTATTACGAATAGGTGCTCTATACTTCAAGACTCAGCATTGCAAATGTGTGGAATACACTCGCAACAAATTTACAAAAATGACACGAAACTTGAAAATAACATGTTTGATATTTTAGAGTGTAGGCGTTTATAATTGCGAGCCATATGTTCACCCATAATGTGTTGAAACAATTGTGTGATGCCAAACCAATAACAGAACACTTACGGCTTCACGCTCGGCTCTCACAAGTGCCTTAAAGGCATCAACGAAACTTCTTGAAAAGTGCATGCTTTCGAAGTGAAGCTCCTTAACCTTGGAAACTCTTATGAATCATGATATTTATAATTACAGTTTAATTCAGTCTTTTATTTCAGTCTATTTTGGCCGGGCAATTAATTTTTTTGTGTTAGATGTTCCTTTTTTAGCCATGCAAAACAGCGCTTCTCGTGTTTCCCATTTAAGTAACATAGAATCTACATTTTATACAAACAATGAATGAAATCGTAGGAATAGCAGCATATTAATTACAGGCAGTTAATTTACATGTGAAACGTTCCCGTGCCCACACATGTGAAATTTGGATTTTTCTAATTTCACAAGAAACAACACAACATTTTACATGGGCAATGTTCCACGCAACGTTTTTACGTATAAATGTGTTTTATATGAGGATTTTGATCGCATCTGATTATTTCATTTGGAAGAGTCGAATTTCGTTAGGTGCTGGTGAAATTTGGACGATGGGAATGAAACATCGGCCGCTCGCTCGTAAAATCAATCACGCAGCGACATAACCTTTCTTAGATCCTCCCGCCTCCCGTTATTACTCGATGCTACTTGGTTGTGGATTAAATAATCAAATTAGACGTGTTAAACATTGCAGCTGGGTACAATTCTTCTGTTTGAATGCTCATGACATTGAGAACAAAATGGCCGCCATTTCTTAGATCATAGACATAACTTTTCTTAGATCCTCCCGCCTCCCGTCATTCTCTCACGCCCAGTTTATTACTTGATGCTATTCTATAAGATAGGCGTGATCTGCTCTACAGGGATGGGCGAGACCAAGGATTTTTAGTGGTATCGATGCCAAATTTCGATACCAATACCATTAAATTTGAACGGCTGGCAATATATGGCTTGTGACATATTATTGTTAAAGGGAAATGGCAACAAAAAATTTTATTGTCTCATTTGAAAGAGACTCTAAAAATAATATATAGAAGTTTTTACAAAATTTTTATATCTGTTTTACTTTGGAAGATATTGTCACCTGAATAATCGAACTGTCCGCCATCTTGGATTAATTTTTAACTTCATTAGCAATGTTTTGGTGACGTCACAACAGGGACAAGTCATTCAAAGCTTCTCCTAAATATCTACCACCAATAAAATATTTGTGAAACCTTTTCAGTCCGTGCTGAAATCCGAAACACTTACCATGTGTGTGGTTAATTTAGAAGATTAATCATTGTGTCGTAAGAAAAAAAATTTGCGTGACCCCAGTTGTGACGTATCATGCATATCTACAAATATCTAAGATGGCGGACAACTAAAGATTTCAAGTCAAAATATCTCAACAAATAAGGCAGGTATAAAAATTCTGTAGTAGACTTCTATATATTATTTTGAAGCCTCTTTCAAATAAGATGATAAAAATTTTTGTTGCCATTTCCCTTTAATGGTTTTGGATAACTGTGGAGAATTTTTTCCAGAGCATAATTGATCATTTTACTCCAATCCAATTCCATCTCACATACTTGCAG
Source organism: Muricea muricata (assembly GCA_963855995.1). Taxonomy (NCBI): domain Eukaryota; kingdom Metazoa; phylum Cnidaria; class Anthozoa; order Malacalcyonacea; family Plexauridae; genus Muricea; species Muricea muricata. The sequence goes on from OY979730.1 coordinate 3,568,693, forward strand.
ATTCACATTTTTCAACGTTCTTTGCTTTGATGCTACGCCATAACGGGCATTGAATAAAATTTCGCATCCAACAAAGTAATACAATGACGTATACGACAAATCATTTCAATAGTTAAGCACTGCATTAACGCATTTAACAAACATTTGCGATTTGACAACACATGTTTTTGCGCATGCACGCTGGACATAAACAGTGCGGGCGCAGTATCGAAACATTCGATACTTGGTGCAAGTATCGATACTTGCCCCCAACTCGCAAGTATCGACAGTACCGATACTTGGTATCCACCCTACTGCTCTAAAGTGATTTCATTGTTCCTCCGCCGGCTAATGTGGATGCTTGCAGTTCCTCGTGGGAATTCCACAAGAAACGTTTGAGAATGACACGTTATCACATTTGGACATTATGTGATCGCATGTGAAATTCATGTGGCGACATGTGATTTTGAAGGTCAAAATATCGAATCATTTGCTTTCGGCTTCATTTAATAATTTCCCACTGTTTTCTAACATGTAGAGCGTTCGATCTGTTAAAATTAAATTATTTTCTTTGTGATTCGTGAAATATGAAAAGAACCTTCATGATTTCGTGACAACAACCCCCCCTGCCATAACCTCGCTTTAATATTCTCGTCAGGCTTTTTTCCGCATTGGCCGCCATTATGAATATGGTCTAAAGATAAAATAAAACCCCAAATGCGTTGAAATTATACTCCATCTAAAACTTCTTAATTAGCTATCTTAATTGACGATACGATATCGGTCACACCCTCTGCCACAATACGTGACCCTTTTCTGCCTACTTATAACCGCTTTTATATAATGTGTTTATTCACGTCAATATTTGTGTCAATAATTGCGTTGAGGTCGAGTTACAAGTGCAATCTGATGTTTCTTTTGTGCTCTACTTTTTTAGACGCACTTAAAAGGAGCCGGCACGTCAAGTGGCTCGTTTATCATATAGATGTGTTTTGAGGCAATTTTTTGCAAAGAATGGGAATAAATAATAAATGACTTGCTTGGTTATGGTTTCTAATATGTTATATACCATACGTTAGATAGGAATTTTAGATTTAGGCTTCACTTGGAACCCAATTATGTGTCAACTTTCGAAACGTTTCCCTCGCTTATGAATTTATCCGATTTACATTCTGATCAAGTATATACGTGCAAAAACTATAACCAGAAAAAGTTATTTAATTCTAAAGAGTATATAATGCAATTTTAATCTCGATTTTCGACCGAAGAATCGTAGAGCGCGGTAAGACCAATCTTCTGTAATGATTGAAAAGCTCACTGCATTAAAATGGTCTTCAAACAAAAGTGTTTGCTCCTAGAAACACAAACTTCTCAATCAAACAATAAAAGCGATTTAAAATTCAATCGATTAAATACAGGGTGCTTTCAATTTTTGTAAAAACGCTTTGTTGTAATTTTCAACTAGTTCTTATAACCCTAACACATTTTAACTGCCAAATCCCTGGCATTATTACACAAAGCTTTTCGCAAACTTGCCGTGAGGTTCTAGGAATTAAAATTCTACTTACATTTCTACCTTGAATTTGGTATCAGTTATTCCCCAAGCTATTTTTTGTGCGCATTAAAGTAAATTCAGCAATATAGATATTTATATATTCTTTCACTAACGCTGCCAATGCATGTAGTGCAATCAAAACATCGAACTCTTGTTGTATTACGGTTAACTAATCTGCGTCGCATTTTACTTCTTGTCCATAGTTTTACGACAACAATACTTTTCTTTTTTTTTTTGTTAGATCTTCAGAACATTTCTGTACATTTGTCAAGCCCAGCGTTTTTCAACAATATTGTAAGATTAAAGTGTTTTGTGGAGACAAATCAGCCGGTGGCGTACAAATGGTTCAAGAACAATATCACACTCGATGCGTCCAGAGATAGCAGACTACAGGTCCTGCCCTCTGGTGTATTACGGATAAGAGATTACAGAGTTTCTGACGATGGCAGTTATTCTTGTCGGGCAGAGAATGCATATAAAGCTATAAATAGTCGCGAGGTGACTGTAGCTGGGCAATGTAAGTTTGATTTTCATTAGAATTTCCTACCATTTTCCCGCATGTATATATAGTTGTGCGCGAGGTGGTTATACACGAATTAGAATACACAGCGATGTGATTGCTGTTATTATGATCAGATGCAATTAGATTATAGTCAGTTCATTAAAGTAAACAGCTTTAGCGCGTACCTTATGAAACTGCTATTTTAACGTCATTTAGGTAATGTGTTTTAACAAATTTTGCCAAAAGTTTCAAATTCGTAAAAAAATAAATAAAAATGTTTTGGGCGAAACAACCGCTTGTTGACCTCACAATTGAGCACAGTTTTTGTTATTATAGCAATTCAAAACAACTATACATGTAATCTTTCCCGAACGGTTCGGGAGAGTCATTCAGTATGAATTCGTAAACAGTATTTTAAACTTTTTCACGTGAAATTAAATTAAGTACTAACCTAACTAAGCTTCATCTAAGTTTTTGTATTGTACTTATGGTTAAGAAAGTCTGCTTAAATCCATCCTTTTGCGAGTAGAATATTAGCTAATATCCTACTAGTAGCGAGCCAATCAGATTACCGAATACTTAATCCGATAGCTGTCTGTGTGATAATATTATACATCATTCTACTATATTATGTCTTGTTCGACATACCTTCGTTGTTTATAGCACCATCAAAGACAGAGGTCAATGTATATCCGGGACAAGACGTCCAAACCGTAGTTGGAAAGCCTCTGGTAATCGAATGTATCCAGAATGGGCTCCAAAAATCCCATGTTACTTGGTTCAAAGTGATGAAGAAACTAGGTACCAGGACACTAGTAAATCGCACGAGAAATTCTGATCTTGTTTTTAACTCCGTACAAAAATCTGACGCTGGAGAATATTGTTGCCGGGCAACGGATGGCGAAGAGAAGACGGTTTTTGTATCTGTTGGAGGTAAGAAATATTTTAGTTTATATCTATGTGCGTTTTCAAAATTTTATGCCACAAGATCCTAATTTGATTTACTTCGCCTCCCAGCCCATCCACACCGCCCCAAATTACACACGCTCTTTTCAGCTGTCTCCGTGGTCAGAGCAGTTTATCGGCATCGTAATGGTTCGATTTTTTCCAGATTTTTGCAACTGTCAAATTTCAACATGTGCATGATTCCCGGCCACTCGAGGTTGAAAGCCATTTATTCAGCCGAACCCTTTACAAATCAGTGTAACGACTGTAACACCCTGTTAGTCCGACCATAGAGTTGGATTTTTGAAAAAAATATTATAAACGAACGGCACTTGGGATCATGCCCATATAACTCACTTGTTAAAGATTCTACTACCAATGAAAAGCGCTAAGCAAGGCGAACCTGTTCACCAAGAATGCTTGCAATCTCCCATCATATCTCTAGAGATGCTTCTGAAATAGGAATGAAGCACTGCGCGTTCTCAAAGTTAAGTCGTCACTAAACTATTGCTACCAATCCGCGTTGACTCGACGGCTTAGTGAGAGAACTCCGGTCTACAGTCCTCCAGATACGAGTTCAAATCCTCTCGAGACAATCGAATTTTTCCTTGTTCGCTGCAGTGTCAGATCAATGTGAATCTAGTTTTTCATAACCCTAGGGATGATTCTAACAATCTCTTGTACAATTCATTTCAGTTCCGCCTAGTTTTGGCGAACGTCTGCCAGCAACAACACAACAGATAGAACGAGAGAAATTGATCATAAAATGCCGCGCCAGCGGTCTACCCACCCCATCGGTCACCTGGTACAAAGATGGCCAAGTAATTGCTGAGAATGCCCGAATACGTTTCCGTGGAAACGGTTCGGAATATAGTGGATTGGTGGTGGAAAATGTGACAGTGGATGACAAAGGAGTATACCAGTGCGAGATCGAGAATGCACATGGATCAAGTATTCAACAGACTATGGTGGATATTAAATGTGAGTGATTAGTGAGGTTATATTGAGGCACCGACTTGCTGACGTGATCGTGTGTGAAACTATAGCGTTGTTTGTGGAGGGGGGGGGGCAAGGATTTCAGGGACAAACTCTTGGAATACAGGAGAAAGCAACCAACCACACTATACCCCATACAGTGAATCACATTTTAATGGTCGTTACTAAGCAGGAAAAACTGACGATATTAAATGTTTTGATTTACGGTGATAGCAAGTCTTAGACTGAAGTTGAGGCCAGAAAAGTAGTCAATATCACCAATTTAACTGTTTTTATTTCTGGGCGATTTTCTTTTTCTATCGTAGAGATTGTTCTATTTTTTAAATTTACTTAAGAACCGACTGGACGACTATGAAATTGCCAAAGTGATAGTCTGCATAGCTGTTTCCATGCTAACTTTGCCCCACCGGCTTTAATAATTAGAGGTGAAACAGATCGTGTAGTGATAAAAGAGGATTTAACATCATGTTATTTTTTATCAAGTGTCCGCGTACCTTCTACATAAAAAAGCATTTCTCATCATTTTCCTCGTGTGACAAATGCATTTCTTTTACAATACAGATCGAAAAGACCCACCCTATGACGTTCGCGGCTACCCAATCTCATCTTGGATGGTGAATATCACATGGAAAATTCCTTCAAGTTATAAGACTGTGTACTTTGCTGTGCACGTTTTTGACTACATGCGGAAGATTGACTTTCAAGAGGTTACGTCCGATCATGCAACATACCTTGTTCTCAAAGATTTGAGACCATATACAGAATATGTGATTTATGTGAAGATGTATGCTGACGAAAGAGAAAGGGGAGAGTCTGCAGCGTTTCCAGTCCGTACTTTAGAAACAAGTAAGTAGTTTTGATGTTTCAAAACAAAAGACGCTAAAATGAATGTGCAGAGCACACAACAATGATCGTCTCGACTACAGCGCACCACAACAAAACGCCAAGATCAGACAACACTAGAGCCCACTTCACAGCACAACACGACACGACACAATGGTGGACAACACGACAGGGCACAACACGATGCATTACACAACACAGCAGGATGCATTACAAAACAAAACAACACGATACCAACACAGCAAAGCACAACACATAACATAATACGACGCAACACAAAACAACGTAACAACACAAAAACACAGAACAACCCGACACAAGTAAACGCAACACAGAACAACCCAGCACAGCACAGCAACATAGAACAACACAGCAACATGACGCAACATAACACGACGTAAAATAAAACAACACGACAAAAGTCAACACAGCACAGCACAACACAGAAGACAACATTACACAGACGACGCAACATTTGAAGCAGGGTTTGGAACTAAATTATGTTTTCTTTTCCAGAACCTACGGGTGTGCCTCAAGAAATAAACTTAACAAGCTATTCGAATGGGGTAAGTCGAAGAGCCAAGCTTCTAGAGTGTCGAGACCGTAAGATTAGATTTTAGTATTTGTTAACTTTTGTTCCCTTAGACTCTGGATGTAACATGGCTTCCTCCAAAACAAACTAAACGTAACGGTATAATCATTGGCTACGAAATTACGTATCTTGCTAAAGGCGACAGCAAGGCAAAATGCTTGGCTACAACAAAGAACATTTACTCCACCACGTTGAGAAATCTTGTCGGGGGAAAGGAATATACTGTGAAGATTGCAGCTAGAACAAAAGTTGGACAAGGGCCATTTTCACAGGAAAGGTCACATGTTGTTTCTAGAAAATCTACCAGCAGTAAGTAAAGTCTGCACTACTAACATTACTTCTGCAAGGGTTACCTCTACCCCAAATTATTCCTAATAAACATCGTCATACTAAAAGTTTTTTGTTTAAAAATTTTCAGCGGTGATTCCGGCACCATTGGTAACGGTTCAAAATGTCGGCAGCGATAACATGAGCATTGTGGTCAGCGTTACGTCCCCATCTATGGTGCACGTCATACGGTACCGTATGATATACAAACTAATGGGAGAATACATAAAATCTGGGACAGAGATAATAAAAAACGGGTCAACGTTTGAATACACATTGCCTAAAGTAGGTTCGTATGCTTTAACTGTTAGTATCATTCTCATGAAATTATTTGTACAATACCGAAATGAATATTTGCATCCCTCTCAATTTTATTTACTGGACATATATATCTAGGCCTCTGAATACGCAGTACGTATTCATTTTCTGAGAAAATTTAATTGCTGCATTATTACAAGATACAAAGAGGTCAAGGAAAACGCCTATAAAAATATTTTTACTAAGACGAATCAGATGTTGAAACTTAGTCGGGCGACGATAACTGTGAAATTTTCCATGCAACCAATCACTTATGATACTGTATGCATTCGATTACCAATTCATGAAAAATTTGAGACTACCGACTTGTGCCGCCCTATTTTAGTTACTTTGCCGGCCTGATTTTCTGCTAATTCAGCAGCCTGTGCGTTGGCTAACTATTCTCTCATGGTCCTAACCGAGATGGACCCTCATGGACCGTTCGTGGAGATGAGACGTGCTTGTTGGAACAAATACGTATCCCAATTTACACAAAATTTCGGTGGAAAATTTCCAAGGTGTTAAAATGACAGCGAAATGATGAAACACTCCCTGAAAAACGAGTGATATGATGTGTGTTTTGTTACATTTAGAATTACACGCGGAGTACGCGATAACTGTGATTGCATTCGACTCTATGATGAGAAAAAGCAGACCTACAATATTAGTGGTGTCAGCAAGCGGTAAGTGAAAATAGAACGAATCTTTTTTACGCACTATTTGTAGGACCTTCTCTTTCAATGCCAGACGATGTGCCGATTCGAACAGACTGTTAAAATAATTCAAATATCCAAAGATACAACTAGGAACTTACCATTACTTAGAGCAGCTCGCGAATTGGCTTATTTTTTCCATGACTAAAAGATTAGTTTCATAGTACTCCAGGCTCAGATTGCTCCTGGCGGCCATATTGTCTGGAACATCACGATAAAATATTTTTACAACCCGTCTTATAAAAGCTATCCTGTACGAATCTTTTATCATTTTACCTGATTTTTACTGGAATAAAGCAATTTTTACACTATCTTTAGTTTTTGCTTACAAAAGTAAACAGTAGCAAAGGTCCGCGATGCACTGGCAGTAATCCTTTAAATCGGACGTACTCTTCACAACACACCACGACTATCTGCCGCGACTTAACAACTTATTAAAGTCACGTTTTATTAGATCACATCGAAGAAATAAAATTTGTCCACTAACAACGTTTTTGAGGACTACTATTTAGACTGTAAATAGGTTATATTATTTTGTAGAGTCACAATTAATAAAGTGGTCTTTGCGTGTTTTTTTCGTAGTTCCTTTGAAAGCAAACAGTACATTCAGTCTTAACAACTCATATTTAACAATAACATGTGAACCGATACGCGACTCGACAGCGCTCGCGGTCGCGTGGGAACCATCAGCAGGCGAACACGACACAGAATTCGAAGTGACGTACAGTAAACATGGTTATCAGCAAAACTCAGGCAGCACTATGCGTACCAAATATTTCAATGCGACATTAAACGGCGTGGAACCAGGCAACAGTTACGACGTTCACATTACGACCTTATCTTGGCGATCCTCGAAGATCTGTTCTTTGCCGGAGAAAAGTAAGTGGTTGGCGGTTGTATAAAAAAGTGATTAAAGTTATCTATGATTAATGGGAATATCAACCAATCAGAACTATGTATTTTGACTTAATCACCATTTAACTACAAAAAGGCGATTAAAAATTGTCAAGAGTTTTATACAGCCGCGCCCTGTTTTGAAAAAGATCTAAACGGCAGAAAGCTTCTTCGTGGAAAAATTCTCACCAAAAAGTTTTTGAGACCCCCGAGTAGCTAGTTGTATACAAGTAGGTGGTTCATTTGCTTTTTTTTACGGCGAAACTCCACCTTCTCCCACTTGTTCTGGGCAGGTGGAGTTCGGAGGCATCTTATTTACATGTAAGCTGGATAGAGATTACTGCATGGTTGGCGAGTGCGTACGATTTTTATGCACGAGTTGTGAAAGATTGCTAAACGTTAGCAATCTTTCACAACAAGTGCATAAAAAAATCGTACAAACGAGCCAACCATGCAGTAATTTGTTTATGCCAAACACATAGAGATTATTTTAAAACTGGAAACCTGTCAAAGGCGAACAATGTCGAAACAAAATATTGAACTCCCAAAACATAATCATACCATTTGTTTCTCCCTTATTTGGCCTAAATAATGAGTCAAAGCTGTTTTTCTTTGCGTTTCATGTTTTTTATTGGGGAAACTCTTCTTCTTTTAAACATAAAAGCCAAACACTCTTTCGCTCCTTCCCCCAACACGGCGGCCATGTTGTGAGCAAAATCACAATACGATTTTCTTCACTAGTGAGAAAAACCGTATAGCCAATAAAATGTTGATACGATAAATTTTCCTAGTGAAAAAAATCGTACGGCCAATGAAAACGCTTATTCGCTTCTCCACAGTGAAAATACGATTTTTATTTCACCCGTTTACCTCGCGTAAATCTCTATATGTATGGCATAATAAGGTTTATTCTGGTCGAGTCTCATGAAGTGGACTCGCCCCTCGCCATCCCGGGAATTTCCATTTCAAATTTTAAAATGGTCATCACTTTAGGGAGAGGGATGAGTAGTATTTTCACATGTCATACAATATTTTACTTTTTGTCAAATGAAAACTTTTCTTCAATGCTGCCGTATGCAATTAAGTCGTGGAAGCCCTGTTTTCAAATTTTCACGAGAATGGGTGAGAGTTTTTGCTTCTTTCACTGGTTACGAGAGTTATATGATTGCAAAGCGCTTGTATATCTTTAAAGAAAAACTGTATGGACATCTTTGTTCAGTTCCGAGGCAGTCATGGTTTAGTGAATATATTGCAATCCTCGTTTGAATGGAGCGTAAAGATAAGGCGCGAAAGTCTTACCTTTATCTTAACATAAAGGCAGCCCTTTTCTGACGAAGCTTTATCTGCATTTTCTAGAGCCCACAACTCCTCCAAGTAAAATAACCTGCAAAATAGAGAATCGCACGATTAGAGTGGAGTGGCAACGACCGACGAAACCAAATGGAGATATCCAGAGTTACGATCTTTTTTGGTTTGACGTAGAAAATTTCAGAAGGCACAAAGAAAAACTAATCGTAGTTATACCTCAGTTGTCGTATGTCATAGAGGATTTTAAACGGGATCCTAAGTTTATGGTTCACCTTAGCGCTTCTAATTCCGCTGGGGAAAGTCCATTTGGGCAGTGCGAGGTTGATACTAGCAAGATACCTATAGGTTAGTCGCCTGTTATTTATAAGTAATAACATGGCTTTGAGGTTGCTTGGTGATTAAATGTACCCGAAAGCTGAGGTGCTCATGTCTGTCTTGCATAACTAATAAGCGCAGGTGTTTGGCATAAACATTAGGTACGATTAGCTAGTAATCGTACCTAATGGATAAATATTAGGTACGATTAGTTACTATACCTTCCTGGTGTATATTCATCGGGTTATTTAGTTGTTAATCGTCACTAGTAAAACAAAGGATTTCGAGGTGACTATATTACTTTAGTATAAATGCACCAATAAGCCGCACAGGATATCGCCATTATTTTAGCCAGAGGTGGAAAAAGTATCCAGTCGATATCTTAAGGCCCTGTCACACGGTGCAATTTTTCTTGCAATTTGCAACGCAATATTCTACTCTTAAGTGATGTAAATTTGTGACAAATGTGTGGTATGTCAGTGAACTCTAATACAACTGGAACGATAACTTGGCCGCCATCTTTGAAGCCAAATTGAAGGCCGCCATGTACGTCACGCCGCGAAAATATGACCTATTTTCAAAAGCTCTTTTCGACCCTTTAACTTCGTGTTTTAGAGCCAGTTAGGTGCTAAATATTTTCTAGATAGATTGAAATTTCATGTACCTCAACTTTCTAGGACGTCCAGTAAGGTTTTAAAATATTTTTTGGCTGCTAAAAATGAAAAACAGTTCCGGCGAAAACTTTGTCACGAAATATCTTTTTTAAAAAAATGTTACCTCTCGAGTTTTAACAGTTAGATGGAAGAGGCTGCCAAGAACTATCCGTAACCGAAGTTTAAAGCTTTAAAACTAATGCTGTCTGACGAAAAATGTAAGTTTTATACATATTTTTGAATTAACCATACAAATACACCACTTCGAAAACCTCAATTTACTCACGTATTAGAAGGGCTACAGCAAAGACTAAAAGCTCAAAATAGACAACGATACCTGGACTTTAGCACAAGAGACGTTTTGGAAGTGTTGAAATGTTTTAAAGCAATATATTTTCCAATTGAAGAGCGTAGTTTGCCTCGTAGTTTGCTTCGGCACGTTGAAACTTTCGTCATTTTCCAGAGTAAAAAAGTGATAGCCCTCAATTTTTGCCGTAACCAAGTGTAGAACAGTCAGGACTATCCAGAAAACCAGGATCGAATCTTTAAAATTGAAGTCTTGTGATGAAAATTCTCATTTTTCAAGCATATTTTCGCTCAAAAACAAACTTTTCACTCCTCGTAACTTTCCCCAGTCCTTTCGAACAAGCCATTTTCCCAGCGCGGTTCCCGCCTTTTGCTTCAAATTTGGCTTCATCCAATCATAGGACGAAAACATAGGAGTTATCGTTCCAGTTGTATTAGAGTTCACTGGTGGTATGTTGAATATATACATCAGCAAACCTTGATGGAAACACGTATTTGCCAATTTTACATCTCCCAAGAGTAGAATTGCATTGCAAGTTGCGACAAAAATTGCATCGTGTGACAGGGCCTTGAGTTATCAGAAATTTTTTAAATCTTAATTTTCACAGAAATTTGTGAGGTTTGATTATCAACTCCAAAATTTGAAGAAATGTGGTGCACTTGTTAATATATTTATTAAATACCATGAAACGTAAATATTTAACTTTTACATAATGACAATTATTTTGCTATTTTGCCAGTTTACCACTTTTTGCTAAACCTAAGTTCCAGAATGAAAAACTTTTTTCACCTCTGCCAGTAGCGCGAGAAAATTTATAGGATTGTACAAAATGGCATTGAATACATTATATAGTGACTTGGAAAGGAGATGGTTCTGATGGCGCCGACGCCAGCGACGTCGAGAAGGGCATCGTCATTGGCTGCATTATCAGTGTTTTCGTTCTTTTTATTTTGGTTGTGTTTGTTTGTTGGAGCGGGTGAGTTGTAACCAATGTTTTACTTTACTTGGCATCTTTACAAAGCGAAAAAATGACCAACCTGTTTTGAACTGATGAAAACGGGCATGAACAATGTTGACTACGAGCATAGACAATCAACAGAATGGACTGGAAACGCAAGCTAAAGTGTCAATGTTGCTGACGCGACATCCGTGATATGGCCTGATATGCTATACTTTGGAACCCTGTAACTTCACTTTAAATATACTTCAGGACTTTCTATTTACATATTTTAAACAAGAACGGCAATCTCTATGGAACTATCGACTTTTAAAATTCTTTATGGATATAACAAAGCTAAAACCTAACGCTGAATGTTTGCATTCTTTTTGACTGCAGAAATGTTGCCATTGTTGTTGTTGAAAAAGGTTTACGGAAACATTAAATGGTGATTTTCCGCCTCGTTTATCTCTCTGAAAAGTTTTAAAAGTCGATAGTTGCATTCACATTTCTGTTCTTGTCTAAAATATGTAAATACGAAGTCCTGAAATGTATTTAAAGTGAAGTTACAGAGTTCCAAAGTAAAGCGTATCACGGATGTCGCGTAAACTTTAGCTTGCGTTTCCAGTCCATTCCTTAGATTGTCTATGCTACGAGCAGGCCTTAAAGGAAACCAGTTGATGAAAGGAGGAACTGCAGACAACTCAGGAAAAAATGAACTGCGCTTTGCCCACATAAACTGAAATTCCCATACGTCAAAGTCGATGTGTCTGTCTGGAAAATCATGTAGGTAATACGAGAATACAAGCAGTCTCGAAAGGAAACGGATTTGTACAATTGCGTATCATTTTTGATTGACGGACACATCTATTTCGACCCATCACGAGTTTTATTTTTTTTCTGTGTTGTCTGCAGTCCCTCCTTGAATCAACTCCTTTCCTTCAGGGACTGCTGAACAATGTTTTTCTGCCCATATTGTTCAATGTTGTCAACAATATTGTCCAGCATTGTCACACCTGATTGTGGGACAATTCAGGGTCAATGCTGAACAATACTGTTGACAGCACTGACCAATGTGAGCAGCAAAACATTGCTCATTGCTGTTTTCATCGACCAAGAACAGGTTGTTCGTTTCTTGCTGTATATAGAGTTTCCCACGTATACACTCCTTGACCAACGTTATACTTTCCTTACGTTTCCTTACGTAAATGAACGCCATATCAATGTTAACTAACGTTGAGCAGAGGTTTGTAAAACAACGTCAGAAAACGTTTAATCACGTTGTCTGTCAACGCATCTTCAATTAACTTTCCACATTCAACGTCAAGAACGCAACGTTGCAACATTAGGCCAACGTAATATAGCCCGCTGGAAAAGGGAAAGGGTTCCTGTGGTTAGAAGTCATATAAGCTTTCTATTTTCACGCATTGTTAGGAATTTTTCACCAAGATTGCAGATCGCATGTGTGACCGGTTATTTTTCATCTCTGCAGATGTCGAAGACATAAAAAGCGCGCACAGGCGGAAGAGAATCGAACTCCTTACCACTGCTCAAGGAGTAGTCAGTACCCCGACACAATCAGTACTGATGTCAGTGAACAATCGACCAGACACCATCAGCTGTTAAAGAAGTTTATTGATGAAGGTAAATGCAATTAGACTGTCGCGAAGTTTCAGACTCGTTTTGTGCTGGTAGTATTTGTGGCTTTTGATGAAATGCTGATACAAATTCAAATGGCAATTTTTGAATAGTTGATATTTAATATCAAATAACTGCTGTTTACTAATGGTACAGAATTCAGACAAATGAATTGACTTTTAAATGTAGTACAAATCGTATTGCTAAACCAGCAAAATATTTTGGAATGTGCGGATAACCTAAACTATTGACGTCGTAAAACATGCTATTAAAAATAGTATAGAAATATAGTATTTCTCTATTTTGTATCCAGAAACAAGCAAAGAATCTGACCGTGGCGTGGGAATGGTGAGTTATCAAGCCTTTATTCCATGAAAGACTGATCTTTATTCCATAAATTGATCATTTAATTGATAATGAATGTTCTGTAAATAATCGTGTAATTAATGTAACTAATCATCATATTTTTATCCTGTTAGACTCCCAAAAGCAGTCGACTGTACTTAGACAGCGAAAAAATACCTTTTTTGCCCAGAGCTGCCAATCCAGACGGAAGGTAAGTCTGTTGTTAGCTAGCTGTTGGACGATGCTGGCCCAACCTTTTCTTTAGTATGTAAAAAATGTGTACTTTATCTGTAAATAGACTGTAAAAACAAACTGCAACCTCGTTCCCAGGGCCTCTGTGGTGGTGGAACGTGAGGTAGAAGACCCTGGCAAAGGCTGGTTGTATCCTTGCAACCTCTCGGGTATTTAATTTCTGTAATAAATTTTCCAAATATAGTGGAAAATTTGGTCATGCGACAACCAGCCTTAGCCAAGAGGCACTGGGAACAAGGTTGTACAAGCTGTATATCGACATAGTATGTAAATTCATCATAACTTGTAAACAGAGAATGTGAGAAAGTCAGTTTCGCTACAAACATTGGCTATCTCGACTTCCTTACATACTACGTGAACTATGATTTGCAAACTATTTTCAATATTTTACAAATAAATTCCGAATTATTTTGAATGTACTTGCTATGTCAATGTACATTTAGTTTGTAAATGTGATTTGCAGTCTATTTACTGATGAAGTATACATACATTTACGTACCATGGAAAAAAGAACATTTTTGGAATGTTTCAAACAAGGCAGGGGTATATGATGCATGATATGAAATGAACCGTGATGTGATGCATGGGTACATTTTTTGCTACGTTTAGTGTTGATACTTCATGTGATAGCCAAGACAGTGGTGTGCAAGGATTCGGAACGAAATGTACGTTGAGTTAGTTGCGTTAACTTCGCTTACTTTGTAAAACGAGTTCGCTGTTTGAAAACTGATATACGCACTGTCTAATGTTCATTATCCTTTGTTGTAGCATCGCCAACCTCTGTAACGGTAATAAAAGTCGCTGAGAAAACACCGGTAAGTATCAAAGCATCTCAACGGTTTATGACAGAAATAAATACCACAAGGAGGGATTCATGACATATTCAAGACCCGAGGATACGTAGCGTACGAGGGCTTACATGACACAAATCCCGACTTTTGAGGTATTTATCTTAAGGAGATTCTCCAACAACAAGAATTCTTCTAGATTGTGGTACAAGTTTTTTCTAATTATTTATTTCAAGGTATTTATCTGCGTTATAAATACCTCGGAACATCAAAGAAAACAGACTCAAAAGTAAATTAATCAAGAACATTTCCCTCAACATCAATCTTTGCTGCAACTTGCAACAAGCTCGACCAAGTTGTGGTGCGCAATTAGGGTTACTGTCACACCATAGTACTGCAGGCTCAATTTGCTGGGAGATCACCATAAAATAATTGTATAATCTGTCAAGATATTTCGACAAAATAAAACAAAACGTATTTAAACAATAACAAAGGCCCACAATGAGGTGACACCGATACTTCAAAAACGAATATGAAAAAAATTGAAAATTTTCCTGAAAAAAACCTCGAAAAGGGTGAGGGATCTCTTTTGTGAGATCTTTGCTAAGCACAAGAATCACATTTCTCCGCACTCCTCCTATTTTTCTATCTAAAAAGATTCGTATATTATTCTTAAAACTAAACGTCATTATTTATTGTTCTTCAGCTACAGTCGGAAGAATTCGTTGCAGAAACGATTTTTTGACAATGAGCACGAAAGCAGTCAACCTACCCAATCGCAGTGCTTGTTGGCATGTACCAGACGTATAGAAATATTTTTATAGACAGTATTTACTATCCTTTGCTTGGATAGAAATTTCAGTTCGGCCTGATCTACGGAAAGCAAATTATATGTATTTGAAATATTTAAGACAAAAATCCGCAAACTATATATTAAATTTCGTATCAAGAGATATTGTTTTCGTATATACATAGCTAGATTTATTCTCTAGTGCACAATCTGTATTCAACTTTTATTTATTATGAAACACGTTTAGATCTTAGTAGTATAACTGTAAAACGCGCGTGCGCGGCTCATGATTAGCTAAATCAACAATGGATACTGAACTGTAGTTGAACACAGTACATCCAGTAATTATGTAGGTCAAATTTCCAAAAATCTACATGGTGCTCATACAATTATTTCAGTGAATCATTTGGGGATCAATAAGCAAGTTTGGAATTACGACTGTGTAAAAATGACGTGTGTTACGTCAGTATAAGGAGCAGTTGAAAAATAACATTCCGGCGAGGATACAAGCATTAAGGCATATCATGTCGAGTTACAATGCAGCTACCATAGGATTGTTAAAAATTTTGAATACAAAATCGTGAATAGGACACTTAGATTGCGTTCTTGTCAAGAATGCTCATTTTGTACAAGACAAGTTGTTGAACTACAGTACAGTTTCATGTTTCAGTAACTCGTATGAATAAATCTGGATAAGGCTTTTAGTCAAGTGACGACCACCAATCTTTCTCACTTTACTCAAAGTGAACAGTACTAAGCTAGCTTCGATGAGTTTTGAAGTTTTACTGTCCAAGTTTATTTACGTCATTGTTTTCAATATAACAAACCGGATAGCAGTAGCCATAGTAACACACATTGATCGCGTCGTTCCCTGTAGAGAATCCAATAGCAATCCCACTTTCGTTCGCTTTTCGTAGACATTTTGTAGATTTTTAGATATTCATGTCCTTTTTAGCACTCAGAATGCGTTTGTTGATAAATCGTGATGTTTTGATCGAATTTTCCTCCCGTTAAATAAAAACCTAGTCTTAGGCGGACTAGGTTGATAGGCTGTAGACTTTTGTATCTCATGTTTGTTTTTTGTTTTTATTTCCATAAGTTTGGATCATACGGGAAATCTCAATTATACCACTCGTATGACAGATGTATGTGACGTTGTGCCTTGCGTCAGGTAATACAGTACGAAATGTCAGTCTTTTCCTTCCGAAACAAATTGTTAAGAACCCATGACATGAAATTTTGTTTACATCAGTGCAAACATCGTTTAAAACGACAATATCACTTGATACAATTCTTCTAACTTTCTTCCTTCTTGAGATATTCAACTTTATTCGATGATGCATACACAACATGTGGCATAACGGTCAGGACTTAAAAAATGTCAATTTGGTATGTGATCAGCAATAGATCCTTTCAGCTTGCATGCAAATTAACCCATTTCAGACCACATGATTGCTGAATGACCAATAAAAGAAAAAAATTTCAGATCACACGATCTGAAATGGGTTAATTTGCATGCAAGCTGAAAGGGTCTTTTAAGGCCTGGTTTTCATTTATTGTAATTCATCACAGATCATAGAAGAAGAAAATGATTTCGCAAACACAAAAGATTTTATCCATCACTGATCACCACAAGGACATCGCCGATGAATTACGATACACGAAAACTAAACCTAAATAAAAAATAAATCAAAAATCTTTGTGCTCAGCGATGTCGTAGTCGAATACAGTTGAATATCTCGGGAGAGGGTTAGAAAAATTGTATCATGTGATATTGACATTTTAAGCTATTTTCTGGCAATGCAATAAAAATACCGAGCTAAACTTTCATGTCACACGAACTGCTTCATTCGAGTCACGTGACGTGTAACGACGTCATTACATGAAATAACTACCCCGATTATCTGTACTCGCAATTACGTCGCATTTCTGTCAGACGAGAATTCATTTCGCCATCATAATAACCGCCAAACCAACACATGGCTTTGGTAGCAAAGGCATCGGTTGTATCATTCCACCTTAAGAGTATTCAAAATCCCTTTATTTGTACAGATATTATTATTTAACGCGAAATTTGTAAATATTATTAGTATATTATTCTTGCATTGTCAAGTCCCACGACCATGTAAATGATTTTGTTGCATTCGTAGAGAATGAGAATGTTGAAAATCTCGCGCAGTCAAAGCTTGATAAGTCATTGAAACGTAGACGAGTTTTGACTGGGTAGTAACGCTCCATTGCCTTAATGTGTACGGACATGTAAATTTAACATAAGATCACGCTTGCAAATGGCAACTTTTACTGCACAGCAAGCAACACGTCTCGCTGTTGAAAAGATATGAAAAATATTGTACGTTTTAATTTTTGAATGGTTCGTTTTAAGCAGCCATTTACTGGCAAAACTTATGTAAAAAAAGAAAAAAATCTGTGTAATAAAAAAGAACTTTAACTTTAGAGCGTTCTGGCTCGCCAAATATTCACTCAGCTTTGAATATCGCAGTTTTTATAAAGTGTAACATTGGCAAATACAAGTGCATGTTTCACTGCTAGGTTTTATTGTTGTATTGAGCATAGGACATTGTAAATATACGCATTGTGTATATCGAGACTCGGTTACAGGACAGAAACGTGTTGCGTTGTAAACTGGTGCAGAGAAAACTTGTTCAGTGCGAGGCGCCTTGTGTCACATAGTACTATTTGGATTTGTAATAAAATTAACGAAAATGAATAAAATTGTCAAGTCTATCGTTTGTGTGTTTATTATCACTACTATACAAATTGACACCTTCATTATAGCTTTGACTTCATTATTGCTTCAGTCAAAGTTGGCTGGAATGAATTGAAGCCCAATAAGTCAGCGAGTATGTCGGCTGACACACTTTCGCTCAATGGCCGACTTAATAGCATGACGAAAAGTGAACTTGTAAGAATTATAAAATGAGTATACCTAAATTAAGGCAATATTACCTTAATTTGAAATGTTTTTCTGAAGATAAATGCATGGCAACTAACAACAGTGCAACAGTGCGCTTGCTCATAGCGTTTTGTATGGGCCACCGCTGACCAATATGCTTTGTACACAGCTAAAATGAACAATCTGTTCTGGGCTGATGAAAACAGCATTGTTCAATGTTGTCAACAATGCTGTTCAACATTGTTACACCTGATTGCAGGCTTGTTCAGGCTCAACAATACTGAACAATATTGTTGACAACATTGAACAATGTGGGCAGCAAAACATTGTTCAATGCTGTTTTCATCAGCCCAGAACAGGTTGTTCATTTTTTGCTGTGTAGGGCGTGGTACTTGCTAGATACGCAGATTTTACGCAACCAATTCTGTACACTTATTTCAAATTTTATAAACAGACCTACAATCCTGGACAAAAATCCTTGGCACACGTTGGGAAAAATCACACATTCATTAGCTTGTATTTAAAGCAACGCACATATACGCCTTCGCTGTTTTCAAAGCATGATGTTTAGACCCCCGTTCCCCTCACACAATGTTGTGGTAGCGACTTAGCATTCGCCCAAATCATGTGCAACATTGAATGGGGGGGGGGGAGTTAATATCTTTAAAACCTGGGGGAATAGAGAGTCTATGTCCTCATATTTGAGGTTCAGAATCCCCTTCTTTATTAGTACGGTCGGAGCGTATCAGCAATTTGCTGTTACCCGCGCTTACTCTGTTAAGCGTGCTGCATCAGTATATGACTGCTTTGAAAGTCAGCAACAAATGAAATCGAATATACCGTTTGAAAGATCAAAAGCCTTGTTAAAACGAAGCCAACATATTGAATCGTCAACACTGTGTTGAATAATGTTGGAAGATGTTTAGCTTAAAACTAGCTTAAACCAAACCCAACATGACTGTTGCATCTAACAATTTTGGACGATGTTCGCCTCGGTTGAAGAAGGCTTAATTTGAACAATGCAAATACAACCTAACTAATAAGTTAAATCTGTGAAGAGCCAAGAACGTGCCACAAATAGTCCATTCGAAGCCTTCGTTCAAATTAAACGAGCTATTAGCGCGCGTAGTACTTTGGCTAACTATTTAGGGCTGAAGCATATTAGTGCATGAATGTGCATGCTTTGTAAGACAACAACCAACGAAATATGAAATAGAACATGCCGTTTGAAAGCATCTATAGCCTTGTTAAAACGAAACCAACATGTTCACCCAACACCGTCTAACATTGCTCAATGCACACATGTTAGACTCGATGGAAAACTGTGTTGGTCGATATTACAAGATGTTTGTTTAGTTTAAACTTGCTCAAAAACAAGCCCTTGCTTCTAACAATATTGGACGATGTTGGTGTTGCCCTTGTTTGAGCAAGACTTAAGACAAATTCAGCACTTTAAACCATACCTTTTCCCGGTGAAAACGCATTCTGTCGCAGCTTCAATATACATACAACCAAACGAAGTTAAGGAAAGCTTTTTCCGAGCCCAAAAGTGCCACAAATAGTCCACTCTAAGCCTTCGTTCGCTCGAACAAGTAAGAAGTTTTTATTTGAATTATAAAATCAGCGATGATCTGAACAATTGAAATTATTATGCATTACCGATATGAGCATGTTAAGCACAAGCTAAAACAAAAGACAAAGCAAAGGAGCCCACTAAAGCATGCGAAATAAAACGTCGACGCACAGCGTATAAGACTTTTTTCACAAAACAAAAGAAAATTCGTTCTGCTTTGTCTCCAGAGAGAATTAAATTGTTATACAGGGTGAGTAAAAAAAAACTGATGCCCTTTCAAATTCAAATTAGCCGCGAATTTCATTACGGAACTTTAAGTATTCCCATAGGTATACAGAGAACAGATCGTGACTAAGTACCCAGTACAGGATGAGTAAAAAAACTGATACTATTGAAATTCAAACTAGCAGCATTGCATTCTTGCAGTTTGACAGACGTTGATCTAAAACAAAATCTAATTCCCAGTGGAAGTTAAAATGCATAATTTTAGCCGTGCAAGAATTGTCAGAATTGGTTTACGTACTGTGTACTAAATCACGATCTGTTCTCTGTATACCCATGGGAATGCACCGTAATGAAATTCGCAGCTAATTTGAATTTGAAAGAGCATCAGTTTTTTTTTACTCACCCTGTACAGGGTGTCCCAAAAAACCCAAAAAACTATTGAAAATGATCTATTGTTAGAATTTCAATGCCTAGCACTAAATTCAACCCACGATACGAGTGGATAAATTATTGACATAACCGTCATAATTAATAGTAATTCTAAACCTACGAGTGCATATTAAAAATGCAATCAAATTTTATGCATGGGTTAAAATTTTAGCCTATTCAATTTGGTTTTTATCAATATTACCTACAGGTATAAGTTGTTTCAGCCGGGAAAATGACGACATCAAGTAAACTAACAAGATAGTATTGTTTTCATTTTTTCTAAGTCTGATTTGCTTTTAGAGTTTAGAGAAAACAATTTCAAATGTAAATTCCCATGAGCAAAACAAACGTACTTTACAAAGATATTTTAATTTTTTAACAAGTGCTAGGGCATTCAAATGTTAACAACAAGTGATTTCAATAGATTTTGGGGTTTTTTGGGACACCCTGTACTTATAATATGAATTTGAAAGGCGAGTAAAAAAACTTATACTTTTCACACTCAAATTAATTAGCCGCATAGCGGCTGCAATTTAACAGAAGTTTTATAAATATCTCATAGGTAGATATGTTGTATGCAAACGAAAAATTTTGCCGTTACGTTTGATGAGTACATTGTGCGTAACTTTTAGCACAATAAAGTAATCTGCTAACAACCGCATTACTGTACATAAAGACGTTTACCTTTCGACATACAGTATATTGGTGTCCCAAAAAAGGGAAATTAAATAAAATTTTCTATTGCAAGAATTTCAATGCCCTGGCATTATGGTAGTATGATTACAGAATACTATAGGTACTTTTATACTGTAATTGTACTACCATAATGTCTGGGCATTGAACTTCTTGCAACAGAAAATTTCAATCAATGTACTTTTTGAAGATTTTATGTCTGTCTTGTTTAGTGCAGATTGTCTATGTCATTGCAGGTTCCTTGATTTATGCCGCATTTCAACCTGTTATATTCCGAGAATTTTGTTTACAAAAATTGTTAATAATGATTTTAAACAATGTCTTTTATATGAAATCTCTATGCAAATGTTACTTTTTCACGTCCATTGAGCATTGTCAAGCTTTCAGCAAATATTGAACTGACGAGGTGATTTCAAAACAAGCACTACAAATCACATCTATGATATCATACATTCATACGGTACATTTTAAACCAAGCTATTTATTCCTGGCAGTGTATTTACAAGATATCTCATGCGTGAGAATGTATTAAACAGGAAACAAACTTTGGAATGCTCCAACGCTCAATATTTAAATTCATAACTTTCATTAACTACTTAAAATTTGTCAATATAAATTCTCAAATGTATCATTTCTTTATGGTAGAAATGTGCTATTTCTACTGGCAATTTTCATTTGATTAATTCGTCATCTCGCGCATATTATTTGGTAAAATGTCCAAATTCAGCACTCCACAGAGATACACCTGATATAGACGGTTCCCATTCAAGACGAGTTACACGAAGTATCAATTATAAGCCGTCTCACAATACGGCGGAGGCGGGTCACGACTCTTGGTGATGTTTACGACAAAGTCGTCGTTGGTGTCTGGTACCGTCACTTCGACAAAATGGCGGCATTGGTGCCGATAGTTCGCGTCATTTTTTGTACTACGCGGGGCAGTCTGTGTCGCAATGTCATGTTGCGATGGTAACGCAGTTTTCTTGATGTCTTCAGGTAAAATGTCGGCAGAGTGCTCTTCCAACGGCTGTTTTTCTTTACAGATGCTGTCGGTCGTAACGCTTTCTTGCTCTTCTACACTTTTTATCTAAATCAAAAATTTGTAAACACTATGGAACATGCGGTGATTCACGACTGTGTACGCGCAAGTCTCAACCAGTCTGCTGACATCCCACAGCTAGTTGACGACAAGCCTGTTGCAATTTGCCACTGGACAGATTTGTCGCACGTTGATTGTCAAAAACTTGTTCTCGCGCATCATTTTCGCTCATTTAACCCACTCGTGCGGGGTCCTATTGTCGGCAGATACTGTATGAAAAATATTTAGCGGCCTATGAAACACAAAGCTTTAAATCCTCAAAAAAGAAGACCACGTACTGGGCCGACGTATTTGGAAAAAAAAAGCGAATTGTTTGCATCCACAGGTTTGTTGTAAGTTGTTTTAACAAGTTGTAACAAGTATGCAAATAGAAAATGACAAGCCTGATTTGAATAAACTTGTACATTGCAGCTTGATATCGGTAAGTTTTTTGCAACAAGCCGATCTCGTTCATTATGGCTGTGGAGGCAACAGGGAACATCCTTCATAATAAAAGACTGTCAATTTCACAAAAAGTTTCCTAGTTGATGTTCTGAACTTTCCAAATTCCGCTGTTGTGTCATTTTCTTTTCAACAGTTTTAGTTGTTCAAAGGTGGAATAGCACTATCTAATTTTCTAATAAGTGAAAAATGCCTAAAATTAAAGCTATAATATTATGGACAATAGATGTGTTTACTTAATGCCGATGAATTACAATGTAATCGATGAGACATGTGGAATAAATGATACCAAATGGATGATTACCTTGCGAATCTCCAATTTATGAGCCAGTAATATTGCATAAACAGCGGCACCAAAGCAACATAAAAATGTGACAATGTAGACACCGCACATCCCATAAGCAACCTCGCGCAGATGGTTTGTAATGATAGTACAACTGACTGTATTCCGGAAATCATACGTCACTCTCAGGGATGACGTCACCACCGAGCATATGCAAAGCCGTCGGTGAACTACGTAAGTACAGTCGGAAAGTGACGCAAGGCGGCTAGATACTGTAATACCATAATGCACTGCGGCAATTGCTGAGAGTACGCCTGAGACGGTTGATAAAATGATAGTCGTAAATATCTAGAAATGGAACAATGTAATGTGTTGTAAGATGACATTCGATGCAAATTTTAATTAAGTAATTTTCGAAATAAGCAATATGATAAAGTAACAAATTTGTAGCAAATAAACTACCGAGAGGAATTCTCAGAATTATCATGAATTTGTACGGATTTTTTGTTGTCAAATGTTTTGGAGCAGCCTGCCGAGTTAGCTCAAACTACCGGGTCAGCTGCTGGAGAAATTCAAAAGATATTTTAACTTGACCCAGAGTTAAGGCAACCGACTTTTGAACAACTGGTTCCTAGACAATTAATTATTTAGCTAAAGAGATCATGTCGACTGAATTATGATTTTTATGTTTAGAGGTCTGATTTCTACGCATAAAATTCTTTCCACAAGAAATTAAACCAAAAAATCAGCAATCTTAGTCTTACATAAGCAAGTACACGTTAATAACTTACCAAATGTCGCTGTGGTTTGAAAACAAGTGAAGTAAAAAAAAGACCACTGAGAATAACCTGGAAAGAAAAAAATGGACATGATCAGTGAAACAAAATCATATCTATACATCTGTTGGAAGAATTTATTGGAAACTTCCTTGTCTAACTTCGTGATGGGTGTTCTCCGTCATCGCACGTGTTCTGATCTGATAAAACGACTCGTTTATTGAGCTGTCGCTATATCTTCAAAATGCACACGCGCCATTAGATCACAATCACATAGACATTTAGTGAATGTCTTATTATTATAAAAGAACAAATGGAAACCATCTGGCATGAGGCCAGTTGTATAAAATTCTTCTTTATTATCGTATAATAACTATATTTCATTTCTCTTTTATTGTAGTTAAATTGTATTGAACGACTGCATGAACTACAGTTTTAACCGACATCTTCAACATCCTGTTATTAGTCGTTTGCAAAAAATTCAATGGACACGTGATGAGATAGGTAGGTAAAGCCTTTTGCAAAAATCTGGAAAATACCATGCATAATGAGTTCAATTATTCCAAACAAGATGGAGAGCTGTTGAGGTTACATGAGGGATGAATGGAAAAACGAAAAAAGCCCGAACTTTTGAAACTGAGTTAAATGTATGTAAGCACAGTAGTTGTGTATAGATTAAAGTTCTTTCGCCTTGACCTTGCGACCTCTTTCACTTCATATGAAAGTGATTTACAACGCTTTCATTGGACAGTCGTCATGGCGCCCTTAGAGTACATATACATTGTTTATCTGCAACATAACTCCATGAATGAACCAGGTGAAATTAGTTGATATTGATTTGTTTACTATGGATATAGATGACTAGTGTTTTTTGCAATTAAGACACCGCCTCTAGGGTCCCGGATTCGCTTGGTCACGACATCGAGTTCGGCGAACTGTCAGTTCGGGTAGTTTGCGGTCATATTTACTCTCACCACTTTTTCTACGACTACTTGCTGCAATACTATCATAAGTGTAAGAGCCACACTTGTCTTGGAACTATTCAATTTGATATCGTGACCATGCGGATCCGGTACCGTTCAAACGGGGTCTAAGCTCAATGAAAACAAGCTGAAGAATGTTTTCTATAAAGTAAAAAATCCCAGTTTTCTCATAGTTTAATTTGAGTACAATATAACTTACTTCATCTGTTCATCAGTACACCGGAAAAATTTGAATTCCTACGAATTCAATCAAGTGCGCACGCCAGAATAAGCATTATGTGACTGCCTTGTCCTATACTGTAAATAGACCTTCACTCACCATAGAAAAAAAAGATAGCAGCTTGGCGATTTCACCAGAATGCATTGCGGGTATGAAGTACTAGTAGCTGGACGAAGATGAAGCAAAGCTAATGAATGAACTTTTAACACAAGTTTTACCACCCATCCAGATTTAACACCCTTTTCTCCGTCCTGCAAAAGAGTTAATTTGCTCTTTTAAACGATTTCAAACCGCAATGCATTCTGCCTACATCAACATCCGCCATTTTTTTTTGCTGCTGCGAATTGCACTGACCGCAAAAGGAGACAAGATAACACAAGACAGCTCAACATATATGCATCGCGACAACCAACTTCAAGCTAAGTAAAGTTTGTTTGCTCTGATTTACGATGTGGCGCCAACTGTATCGACCACGCGATCAAGTAAATAATTCATTACGAAAAGAACCAAATTAAGTCGCAGGAAAATACGAAAATTCCAAACAGATTAAGACAAGTGATAATAGTTTGCTCGAAGATTTGTGCCAGCGATGCAGACAACGCCACGTGTTGTGTCAAAAAATGACATGCTTTTCACCCTCATTTGAATTTTCATAGAACTAGCTATAGGAATACCTTTAAGATCGACGGACTCTTAAAAAAGCTATTGAATATTGAGCCTAATTCATGTCAAGAAATTTATGGATGATAGTCGAACAAAGAAGCACTCTTTTTTTGTACGAAAAACAAATACGACGAAAAAACACGGCATTATAAGGAGTTAATAATATTCCCGGGTCCCGGGTAAGGTTATTTTGCTTATGAAATTTGCATCATTGTCTGTGTATTCGCTCCTAATTACCGTATGTGAAATTGAATGACTCATTGGTTTTGGGATTAATGGTTTGGACACTCTACTGAGAAACAGCCTCGGGTATGTTCGAGATATGTAGCTAAACTCAGCGTAAACGGCCCCTGCACTTATCTGAGAACGATCTGCGTCCTGCAAGGCAAGCATTTGAGCAAGTTTACACAGGGCAACGTAGGCGGAGCTGGCATGACGACGAAGACGTATTCAGTTGAACTCAATGGGATCGTCTGCCGTCTTCATCTCTTTGTTTTCATACGGCGGAAAAATTAAGTTGAGCAATATCCATTGCTTGTCGCATTACTAAACTTAACAAGCAATATAGATATCAATAAATAAAAATTCAAGTAAACTTTCATGGACACAGAGGAACGCTGTATAAATTTAAAATCGAAGTACATGGAGCAAACGACGTTCAACCACAAAGGACTTTCACAAAACCTTCATTGTCAACGAAGACAGCGCAACGAACATGCTACACAGGCACAGAAACCCATGAGAAAGCACCAGAAAGTATGCATGAGCAACTGTACTATTCTTCATTTATTTGCCCTCATGTGACAAGCTTGTTGTTGTTATAAAAATTGACGTCAAGGCCCAAATATACGGATAAAAATAACGACACAATGAAGGACCACCCGTCGATTCTCTTTTATACAATGTAGCCAATATCTAATAATAAAGTACTTGCAATAACTTCACAAACACGCCATATTTTTCCACCAAAAATATGCCATGAAGCAACTTTTTTGAAGCGATAAAAATTTGATTTCTCTTGAGGCATATCTTAATTCGTACTTTAATTAAAAGAACTTTGCCTTAATTGATTCTATTAGGTCGCCATTTCTTTAGGATGTCAAACCTAATTGGGTATCTTCGCGTGACTTAGATTTTGGCGCGTGATTTCAAGTTTCCGTTATAAATTCAAACAGGGAAACAAACTTCGCTGTTATCTACAGGTATTATAATCGCTGTAACTGCAGTTTGCCGTTTATTTGTACTTTGAAGCAGAATAAACGGACTTCGGTAAGTTTGTTGACATGGGAAAATGTGAATACCTGAATCTAATCATTGGACACACCACATAATATTTAATGTGTTTGCCACTAAATATATTAATTAGAATTGTGCATTACTTACTCCAAATAAAAAATCGCTGTTTTATGCCCATAGAATAACAAGCCACCAACTCCAAATACCATATAATGTTGTGGTGTTCGTTAGAGCGCTTCAGCTGGCAAAAATAAGAGTCTCGGAATTTCTGGCTTGTCGAAGTCTCGAAGACCCCATAAACATGCAAATTAATGAACATATCATTCATTCCACTGTTTTGTTTCAAACATGCTTAGAAATACAAGACTATATAGCATCAACTAACATGATAACTCCCTAAGACCGTTCAGCTTAATCGGTGGATAAGGCACCGAAAAGTTGAAAAAAGTTAACTACATAGCATAAACATAGTAGATAACGATTTTTAACCGGACACGAACAATAATATCTACATATAAAACTGACGATTCATTTCATAAAGCTTATAGATCTCGTTACCCACAAGATGTGGAAGTGTTTTTTTAAGCGGTTGAAATATCCACCGTTTGAGCTGAACGTCTGACTTTAATACAACCAGCCTCTACATGTTTAACATCCGACTAGAGGACACTATTATGATGAATGGCATGCATCCCTATACAATAGCTTTACACGACTTACCAAAACAGCATTAACAGCAGTTGGTATGGATGGTTCCGTATGAACGGTCGACGTGGTGGTCGCTTTTATAGCGTAATGCCCAACAAGCAACACGAGACCGAGAGAAACAACAAACACTCCTTGTGCTGCGACCACGATCTTTCTGTCCTTCAAGTTTACACACATTTCTAAACAACGATGCAGCTTCTCGCTTCTTTCAGGAGCTTCACAGCTCGAATTGTTCTCGTCTTCACATTGCACGATCTCAAACGTCATCTTGAAATGAAATGCTGTGAAATCTCAAAGTATACTCCCAAACAACTTCGATCGAATCCCTTCCTTTGACTTCAGGTAGTACTAGGCAAGGACCACTCTTCACACGAAGCGTCCGTATTGCAATGTTTCAAATTAAATGAAGCGTCTGAATTCTACTATCAGTTACTCCGTTCTCGCGACAACTTGCGTTGATAAACTCGCACCGCGATTAAAAATAAAACTTTGACAGACAAGATGAAACAATTGGCGCCAACTGTCAGCAACACACGTGTGTCTCAAGTTCTTCTTTGAACAAATTTCCTTGTTTGCGAAACGATTCTTTATCCTCAGTAAAAAAAACTAAAAATTCATACGACCGTGCACGGTCCTCAACATGTACGAAAGACGATGTATATCGGTACAGTTGCGCTAGTTCCCACCGCTCGACCAACTTCTGTATGTAATTATACCCACAAAAACTCTTCTGTACACTTAGGTTAACCCTAACCGTCACTGCATCAGAATTCAAATTAAAACAAGAAACCTTTTGTCTGCACCTCTGGGCCGTATTTTCAATCAGGTAAGATGAATAGCTTCGAACCAGGTTAAATCGAACGCATACACCATAAAAACATGCTTAAAACTGATGCCTGTTTACTGCACAATGCCCGACACGCGTACAGGTATCGCCGTTATATTAAGCAGTATTCAAACAAGATATTTGCGATAATAATCCCCCATGGCGCTTCGCTTGTTACGCATGCGAGAATGATGGAGTGTTAATTAGGCATGATAAAACAATTCCTTGTCTTGAAAGGACAGGCTTAATGCACGCTTTGTTTGTGTGCAGCAACAGCACGTGTTCGTCATTGTGCGCGGTCAGTGTATGGATAATTGCTATACATGGCTTATCAACCTTCGAGTGGTCGTGACGCGTGAGTCGCGACTAAAATTTTGTGATCCAACCAACACTAGCAAAGTCTTTCAGTACAGCTGAAAAAACTGCATCTCAAAATTAGTGCCCGGTCAAACGAGGATGACAGTTGATGAGAGTTGATGACAGTTGATGAGAGTTGATGAGAGTTGCAACTCTCGCTAGCGTTTGACCGCCAATTCTCATTCACTCTTATCAATTCTCATTCTCGTTTGACCGGGGCTTTAGTAAAATTGCTGAGGTTGGAAATGTTGCAAAAGACGGAAAATATAGCGGCCTGCAAAGGTTGAGAATTTTTATCATATTTGTAATTGTATTACGCACGGGAATGTCTACTACTTTCGCCTCAAATGTGGTACGTACGTGGGTTTTTCGTGCGTAATACAAATATATACACTTCTATATATTCTCTCAGGGTTATATACCGTAGAGTCTAGAACGCAAACGCCCTTCTTACTTTCGAAATTAGTGGCCGTAATTAAGCGGCGCTAGCTTTCCAGGGAGCGCTTAACTTTCAAGGGGCTGCCTAGTTTCGTCGAGTTGTTAATTTCGGCATCGGCCAAGTTTAAATCCATGTTTGAGTATATATGGTATACATATAATTCAGAAAGTTTCTTTGCCATTACATTATGACATAAATAAAAGGGGCGCATAATTTCGAGGAGCGCTTACTTTCGAGACTCTACGGCATTTTTGTTATATACTCAGAGAATTGTCCCGATTTGTATAAACTTTAATCGTAATATTTTTTTGTAATTGTCTAAGCTTGTAACATTTAAATTTAAACATTATTTTAATTGAACAAATATATTTTGAGCATTATTCACTGAATCTGCTGTAAAAAATAAGTGGTGGATTATGTGGAGATTAAGATAAAATATTTCTAAAATGATACATATATTTTCTCCCGTTAAAAAGGAATTAATATTGTGGATAGTGCACGTATATACTCATTCTACAATGTACGTGTGTTAAATAGGATTTCGTCAAACACATTATAGATAAATAATGAAATGTTTTTTTCTTACTTTGTTGAATCAGCATAGTTGTAAAACAATACCTTTTCCTATAATTATCGACACGATGTATAAAACTACTCCGTAATCTCAGAATTTTCAAAGATATTTACTTCAAGCACAAAAGATCTTAGGCCCATGGAAATTTAAACTGGATTGCAAATAGGTCATATGACCAGCTGAAGTTAATAATGGTTCACATGGGTGTGTAGCAATTCCGACAGTATTTAAATTCTCAGGAGCCTTATTTTCTTTGGATATTTCAGGCTGTACGGTGTTTTATACACACTGTAGTTCGACTATACAGGTGTATAAAAAAACTGAACTTTACAGCTTCCAATTGCTTTGAAGTAATGACAGGATAACAAAACTGCGTGGAAGAACTTGCGAGATGTGTTTGAATTCACTGATATTAATTTTACGGGGAATTAGAGGTGTAAAATCACTACAATACGTTATAGTTAATTTGAATTTGACTGGTTCGGTTTTTTCATAGACGCTGTAGAGCGTTTTCAACAAAGAAGTTATTATAACACTTTATATCATACCATACACAGAAAATTTGTGCATATCATAAATATTCATAAATAAACGATTGACAAGACATGATTATTTAACCTTTCCTTTTCTCATAAATCAATCTGTAGCGAGAAAATTGGAGTATTCTGCAAATGAGTCGATATATTTGGCGAGAACTTCGTAACAGAACTGTAACTGAAGCTGAAAAATAAAATGTAATTAATACTTAAAAATAGCCCGGTGTTTGTATTTGGCAGTAATGAGTAATGAGCAATAATCAATCAAGCTCATTTTACACAACAAAAAAGCTCAAGTTTATCCCAAAGTTTAATATATGACGATATAAAAAGCTCAGTTACTTAGCTTAAATTGCCTAGAGCTGATCTGTGTCAATCATTAAGACTTACAAAATTAGATATGCAGCACAACAGCAGGGAAATTTGTCACCGCTGTGCAAAAATATTGTTGGCGGCTGAACACAAAATGTAATTAGCATATCATTTGCGAAATACAGATTGGTTTCAGAGGTGCTCGGAACTTAGTTTCTTTGACGAGCCAGTTATAATTTTGTTCACAATTTTTTTATTGATTTCAGTAAAGAACTGATATAGCTGTCAGTTAATCATATTTTGAAGTGATGACATCGTCTGTTGAAGCAAATTTCCAAACTTTGACATGTGAGTGGGTTGCCAAGAATTAAGCGCGATGTTGAATTTGCGTTTGACTTAATACTGAAAAATTTAGCTTTTGCTACAAAAAGATATTTGTTTCTTGTTACTTCCAATATGTTTATGTTCCTTTCCAAACCAATTTTTTTGTTTATAAATTCCGCTCATGGCCAATAGTTTGCTGTGAAACTCGCTACCGGAAAAGTACTTTAAATTACGGTTGTTGTTGAAATGGTCGTGAAAGTGATAAACCATCCACAATCACGTGGGCCATCAGTGCAATGATGTCTTTGATATTGTATAAATGTTTTCGTGTAAATGGTAAAGATATTTTTCAATTGACTAATGCGTTTAGTCGATCGATTTCAGTGACATTTTTGTATTGTTGTTCGAGTACGAGCGTTGACTAGTTTGAGTCGAATTTTAAAAAATCAGCCTTTTGCTCCAACATGATTTTAGCTGGAACTTGGCCTTCATGTTTATATCTACTCACCTGATTTGTTAGCATGCTCTTAAAAATTACTAAAAGGTCGTTTAGTCCACTGAAAATGCTTGTGATCCATGTTTGTTATATTATTTTTAAATATCACGCGTAAATCACGCAATTTCCACGCGTTCACGCAGGCTTATCTGGTGCATACTCAGACAAATTTCCCAGCAGCTATGCAGCATTGAATAGGGATGAGATATTGATGTATATGGGTGGTGTTGTATTTATTGGAAAGTTTTACCATGCAGAGTTAAGAGAGTTTTTTAAATTTCTACTCAACTAAGCACTACACCATGCTCATACATGGAACTTAGGAAAACTGTAGGAAAAAAAAGAGCATTGGGTAGTTATAGTAGATTCTCGCCATGTTCAAGCATGTTTTTTAGCTTGCCTGGCGTACCTGCGCTCAGATTAACCCTCCCCACATAAATCACATCCATACGAGTACTATATAACACCAGTACCCAACACCAAAGGCTAGATAGGATAAAAATTATTATAGCTACCTCGTTTTCAATGAATTGCGGTCGTTTTGCTCGGATCAGTTTAATACAATGAAATACGTCAACTCTTTGTTCCATTTTCAATCGTTCCATGCAAATACTGATGGCGATAAATGTTCCTGTTCTTCCTGCGCCATTGCTAAAGGAAAGCAACTTTATCATTTGGCAACATCAGAGGTAAACCCTAATCACGACATGTGAGTCATTTTAAAGTAATGAGTTGTGAAATGCGTTTCATATAGCTAACCCGTTTCTAGAGATATGGTTAACGGTTGCATAAAATACCAAAGATACAAAGACATTTAACGACAAGTATATGTTTAGTAAGAAAGAGTATGTGTAATGTGCATAATCATTTAAACCAAATCGCAACACAACCTGATTCCTAAGCGCTTTAATTAGGCTCACCAAATCACAGTCGCCCGGTCAGAAGCGCAAGGGGTTAACTTTAAGTAGGCGTTATAAACAGAGAACAACGGATGCATAAATGATATATCTACAGTAAAATTCCACAGTGATCCCGAGCGCAAATGTATCACATATAGCCAGAGTTGTCGGTATATAAATGACTTTTTTAATTCTTGAGGATGTTTTCCAACAAGAATCCATGGATTCTTCGAGATTTCTTCACAAGTTTCATCTAATTATTTATGCAAGTTAAATAACTCAGTTGCCACATCAAAGAAAAACAAGTTAGATGACCAAGCAGCCTATATTACCTGCAGTGAACAACCATTGGACCTTGAACGTTCTGTCGTTGAGCTGTCTGTATTGTTTGCAAAAGTTGAAGGATATTATCTGGCTTTTCAGGAACGCCTCGCTCAGGCCACTTTGTACATTGGAAATGACGAAGAATGTGTGCACTTTTGAAATCCTGGAACAACCCAAGTTTAAAATCGTCAATTCAGGGAATAACCAAGGAAAATAATCTAATAACGGGATGATAATGATGAAATAAAGTTATTAAAATTCTTATGGCAGTTTTTTAACGAAAAATTCTTGCGTGTTAATCTTCGATCGGACACTCAGACCGTCTGAGAGCGCCACCTCTCCCTCCTACAAATATATCAAACAGGCCAGTGTTATCAATCTCCAGGAACTGCCAGTCACTCTAGAAATGCCCTCTGTAGCTCTTACGCAATTCATCTAGCTTATATGAAGTTCAGAAAACGTACTGAGGTAGAGGAGACTGAAAACTTTCGGAAGACAGGATCCTTATCCGCGACATGCTCGTCGAGTCTGACATGCAGGTTACCATATTTCGCCGTGCCTCCTTTTTCACTTGGGAAGTATTCCGGATATTTCTGAAAAAGAAACATTGATTCAAGGACATGTTTATCCAAATACGGAAAAGAGCAAAAAGTCAATGTTTTGCCGATGTGAAAAGGGTAGTAAGTTTCTAAGCGTCTATTGGTCTCCTATATACAGGGGAAACTGAGGAGGTGTTTTGGGTAATGCGGGGGCAAAATTTTGAAAAAAGTTGAACTAGGAAAATTTATTACGACAGCATTGAAGAGCATCCTAAAATTAGTAAAATTGCAAAGTTTGGTAGCGAAACGTTGTAAAATGTGGAAAATGTAAGCCTGTGAAAATTGCAAATTTTGTATATTTTTGTATTACGCACGGAAAATTGATACCAACATCGAGAAAACGGTATCAATTTTCCGTGCGTAATACAAAAGTATACAAAATTCGCAAACTTTGCAGGGCTATATTTTCCTCATTTTACAACATTTCGCGACCAAACTTTGCAATTGTACTAATTTTAGAATGCTCTTCAATGCTGTGGTAATGAATTTTCCCACTTCAACTTTTTTTAAAATTCTGTCCATAATGCAATCGGTCCGTTGGCATATGCTCTTATCGCGTAATTGGCATATGTTGCCGCATCCTTTTTTTGTCGTTGTACTTTATGTATGCGTTGAGTATAGATAATCACCTCCATTCCTTCTATACAGTTGTTTAACATAATCACAACAGGTGATTTTTGTTCGTAAACCATTTGCCAGAACTCATCAACGGTATTCACCATTGGACTATCGGTTGCGATGTAGGCCTTCTTTTGTTGAAAACCCTGGAATAAAATTGCAATGATTAACTGAATTTCTTTCACCGTAATTGATAGGACACAGTAATTGATAGGTTGTTCTTCGTACAGATCCAATAATTAGATCTAGACTCGTGAAAATTCTTGAAGCTTTTGTAGTTATATTAAAAGAGGGTTCTGAAGGGTGAAATGGGAATCCTTGTACTGGGACTGGGAATCATCAGCCAAAAACTAGATAACAACGAAATGTGTCATTCTATGCAAGTTTACTCAATCACATGCACCAGGGCGTGAATTACATGACATGAAGATAAACATTAAGAAGAAAAGACAAAACTTACATCCACATAGGTTGCATTAATATAGTCCGAGTTTTTCGAACTTAATGCAACTCTGGCGAAGTCAGCTGAAAGTAAAAACGATATTGTTTATATTTTTTAACAAAGCACAAACACCATGGGCAACGCAAAATCATCCTTATATAGGTTGGTAGTTGTTGATGAGATGGAAAAATTTTTTGCGCATCGACAAATTTAACGGCGAAATGGTTAAAGACACCTTGGGCTTTCACCTTTAGATCGTCGGCTTGATTCTCACTTGGGCATTTCATAAATTACAATCGAACCCATTTCTTAGTTAAATAGATGAAACATTTTTTTAACCGCTTTATATATAGAAACAACTAAACCTGATATGGGCGTGATAAATCATACAATATCCTATACCTAGTGGGTACTGCAACATACAGTATAACTGCCCAAAAGTCTGAAGACAGGTGAAATAATTGATCTTATGCAATATTCCACTTCATACTTTAGTTCGTTACCTCTCCCCGTTACTTTAATCCTTTGGATATACTTTTGCTACTTTATATAGTAACTGGTATTCAAAGGAATTTCATAGACCTTATACTGGGCTGTGAGTGTTATTTCGAATGCAAGTAAAGTGGAGACTTTAATTGTATCGAAGAAAAAAAGTGTATTTAGACTTGAACAGTATAAGTATGCCTCATTGTAATTTACAATTAATTAGCAGTTTCTAGCCACATAAGAATATATAAAAAAATGAGTTTCACTTTCTGAGAAAAAGAGTACTGAGTCAACGCTCTGCCCAAAGTC
Source organism: Muricea muricata (assembly GCA_963855995.1). NCBI lineage: Eukaryota > Metazoa > Cnidaria > Anthozoa > Malacalcyonacea > Plexauridae > Muricea > Muricea muricata. The sequence goes on from OY979730.1 coordinate 3,603,453, forward strand.
GTGGGTTTCCCCCAAGATAATCCGATTGGACTCAACATGTACATAGGGTGTGTTACAAGGTAATACGGGCCCACATGCAGTAATTGGAACTAGTAATTAAGCTGTTGTGGTGGCCCTGTCGTTGTGGCAAAGCTAAATAAGATAAAAAATACCTGGGCATATTTCCATCGTACGATTTTTGCCACTGTTTTTTTCCATGGTGACTGTTTTACAGTCTTGTTTTGTTAAAATTGGAGAGAAATGCTTGAGGCGCTGAAAGATATATTTGGATGCGAGTTGATTAAAATTTAAAAAAAAATGGGTGAAGATAATATTAGTCACGAATAAAAGGAAGCAATTCATTAATTTCGAGTCAGTCTTAAGTTGGTAGTCACTATTTTCGTTCTCGAGAGAGCAGGTTTTCTCGTTACCTGGAAAAGCTCGGCAAATCCTGTTTTCTTTGTCTTGGTATTAGTTTTCTTCAGCGTATCGATGGCACTTTGCAAATCATGACCCTCTACTTCGTTGAAACCACGCAGTATGAACTCTAAAATGGCTTCATGCGCCAAAATATATTGTTCCTAAACATAAGCGAAAAATAAGCAATGAACTTATTTTACTTTCGATTATACACGTACAGTGCAAACATACAAATAAATAATGTATATAAAATGAAGTATATAAATAACTAGTTATGTTTTTAATTACTTTCAACAACAATTCATGAGCAAAACACAAAGGAAATCATAGCCGTGAAGGAGTCTTTATATATATATATATATATATATACACATATGTTATAAAACACACGTGGATTTTCACAAAACTTTTGCCTCAAATTTCTCAGATTCTTATTATTATTATTCATGAATATTTATATGCAGGATGAAACACCTCAGTAAAAAAATACTGCTATTACCGTGTGTCCTGACAGGTTAAAATTATTAACCTAATATTGTAACAACTAGACATTGAAAGTTCAACATCTATATTGAAAATTCTTTCGCAAACAAACTGGCAAGATGGGTATAAAATGGGTCGTTTTTGAAACTATTCAATATACTTGCAATTCGTGATCGTATATTAAATAGTACTATAACACATATTTATATGTTCTTTAAAAAATATTTGTAAGTTATATACAGTAATAAATTTTCTACCATTACGGTGTTAATGGTGACGATGATGATTGATTGCGACGTTCTGACTTGATCACTTGAGTGGTCACTTACTATAGTTTGAATCATGTTAACTCTGCGTTCTCTCATTTCCTGAACAATGTGGAAAACATCAACAGACAGTTTCTCTCCTTGTTGAAGAAAATTTTCCAGGCAATGGTCAATGACGATAAACGTTCCTGAACGACCAACTCCGGCGCTAAAGAAGGAACAGACACGCATCGTTATACTAGGTACATTATATAGAAAAAGACTTTCATATACACAGGTGAAGATCTTTTGTTGTTGGTGTAATAAGTTTATCACAACTAGGCAACCAAAGTGAAAAAAACACCCTTGAAGTTAGCAAAACGCTTTTCCAGGTTGGAAATCAGGAAATATAATTGCGCCATCCCTTGTGGATTACATTCTTATGTATGACGGTCGAGATCTGGGGCCGGTTGTACGTCGAATAGAGATTTTTTCAGACTTTCTAAACATGTTCAGTAACTGGAAAATCTGATTAAAGCACACCATTTTCGAGTTAGTCACTTTTTATCATTTGTGAATTCAATAAACGTAGGTGTCATTGTTTTTACGCCTTTCTGTGAAAGTTCCATCCAGCGTTATCCACCTTCCATTCAATTTGCTCACAAAGTATTGAAGCTAATGTATTGAAACGTACCTGCAGTGCACAATTAATGGCCCAGTTTTTTTCAATACTGAGGATCTGACGGCGTGTTGAAAAGACAGAAGTTGAGTAGGGTATTTAGGTACTCCATGATCTGGCCATGATGTGAAGTGAAACTGAGTCACAGAGCGTTTGACTCCGTCCTACATGAATAAAGTGAGGAATACAAACTGAAAATTAAAGAGTTTCAATAACATGTACACTCGGTAGGTCGATAATACTTTGTCTGCAATTTGATTGGCTCTCCGAATCGTGTTGCACGCTTCAGCCCCCCCCCCAGATAACAAGAAAATAACGCACAAATACTTCGTATTTTTTAGAGTAAATATATATGATAACTCATGTAAAAAGATATATGCATGGAGATTAGTTTGGAAATGTCGAGTGACATTTTTAAAAGTTAAGATGACAAAAAAGGTTTAAATACATTTGATTATTGGTTCTCCTTGCATGATCAGCAAGAATCATTCCTCTGGATTACCTACGCCTAAACATATAAACTACCCAAAACTGCCTGTTTTAAAAAAATACCACCAAAGATAAGGGCTTAGTTGCCTTCTAACTACTAGATACTTTCTAACCTTCTCACTCTTAACCAACCTTCTCAATAAGAAATTTACGGGTAACGTAAAATGGAAACAGCTCTTTTTCTTGAAATGTTACTGTGATATTCCCGAATGATGTCGAAGTCTTTGTCCAATACTTTGTACATTTTTCCTGGATGAAAAGTCGAAATTTTGCCTCTTTAGAATACTATGCGAGAAAGCAATTAGAACATTTACTGCTTGAAAATGCAGTCCAATACATACTGCTTCTACGCATATCCCCTGTTGTATTTAGAAGAAATGTAACGCCGCTGTAATTGGCGCAAGCTGTAGCGTGTACCGTGCCAATTGTCTATATTTGTGAAAGTAATGTGCTGTTTGTTCATTGGTAAAGTTAAATAAATAAATAAATAAATAAATAAACAGTTTCTCAACCGTTTCCAAGTTTGCATTGGGAACATTATTTGCCATATATAATTTGATATTCCAGTTTGATAGTGTTAATCACCGCAAAAATCTTGCAAAAATCTAGCAAAGTCTTGCACCCTATAATAAATGTGCTGTGAGATATGGCTGTACCTTAATCCGCCTTCGGACAAATACATGCAGACAGATTTAGAAACTAGCATGTGTTGACTCGGTCGTAGAAGAGATGGTTTGTTAGAATTACAATACAAGTGACTGTGTGTTTTTGTTCTGGTTTACGCCGGAAAAAGGTTCTCCATCGTCACGTGTACGTTGTGTTAGTCAAGCTATAACCAATTGCAACGATTTTGGACATTTAGCTATCCGCGGCGCGAACAATTGGGCAATTCAAGAATTGCTACTGGTGCATGATCTGGCGAAAAAACGATGCACATATGACGATGAACGACTATATTTTTGCAAAAGTTGACCAACATAAAGTGGATGATGAATTATATTCCAAATTAAACCATTTCTTCTATTATTTATGGTTCACTACGTACAATTTTTAGGAGAAATTTATGTCATGTTTCATAAAATTGTGCATAAAATATTTTTTACCTTGTCCTTCTCTTTTAAGTTTGTCAGCATAACAATGATTTGGCTATTTTGTTCCCAAATCATTTTCCAAAATGCGGACACTGTCTTTTCTGTCGGACCTGAACAGAATGAGAACATAAATATTTATGTCATAATCTACAGGATGAATTTGAGTATAAAGAGATTGCAACAAAACTGAATTCAAATTACATTAAGGCAAACTATTACCTTGTGTAGCGATATATGATTTTGGCTCAACCCCCTACAATAGAATCAAATAAAATATACATTTTAACAATTTTTTGGCAATCAGCGATTCCTCACATTCTGCTCAGCAGATCGTGAAGAGGCTCATCATTGCAGTCTTCTCATTCTAAATACATACAACGGAGTAGAAATCATACCGATATAAAACTTGCATTAATGTAGGTTTCTGAGTCACTGTCAGACAATGGAACCAAAGCATCATCATCTAATGAGAAAAATAAAGTAATTAAAGATAGAATATCTGGATTAGCAGTGACAGAATTACATGAACAAATGAACATCCACCCCCCCCCCCCCCATGCAACAATTAAAGCGTTCCTGCATGGTATATCCATATACTGAAAGAAAAAAGATATACTTTCATCTTTGAATATCAAATAGGAAAATGCATTTTGATTATATAATTAAATTTATCTTACTGCTGCCAAAAACAAAGTATATTGATACTAAAAATGCTTGTATATATACTATGCTCATACTAAGATTAATGAAAAACTGAAATTGTTCTTTAACTTACAAGAGACAATATTTGCATATCTGTTTTTCGGCTTATTCGCTCGACTCTTGGCAATGGTACAAGGATAACAAATTCCTTGAGGAAGTTCCTAGATGGGAGTCGAAATACAAGTTGTTTGTTTGCATTCTTTTTCAAACCAGATGCACACTTCATGCACGGCAACTGACTAACGTACACAAACTTAGTTTCTTGAATGTACCGGTTGTTATACCTTAAATTGTTTATCAAATCCAAAATTGTCATTTTTCTTCATGTCCGCAACATAACTTTCGAATTCTTCAGCAGGCACCATGCGGAATGGGTCTCGAGTTACGGCCACTAAGGAAACGAAGATAGGACTTTCATTACCACAAAGTAATAGAAAATAAACAGAACAGCCACTCGAGCCGGAACCTTTTGAACGCATTTTCTGGCCAATAAAAACGTTGAAATGGATATTCCGCCATTATATTCTGGCCGGACAATTGCACAAAACATCAAGGGGCATTTTACAGCCCACGTTTAGCTGCTTTTATCGGTTTTTGTGAAGAAGTATCACCTACTCGAAAGACTAATCCATAGATTGCTTTGACCGACCCAGTAAAAAGGGCAGGCTAAACAGACTTTAAATTGATCATTTTAGTCCAAGTAAAAAATGAGTAGTTCCTCGTCTGAATTTTGAAAAAAAGGAGAAAGCGGGCACTTTTTTTATTATTTTCTATATATGAAAACCATTTTAGTACTTTAATGTAGAGATTGTAGAGACAGTAACAATGCGCGAATTGCTCCTTATTCATTGCACAGACGTGCCAATACAGACATACAAGTTATTCCCTGCACTTGCGAACAAGTTCAAAAGACGTTCAAGAGTTATCAATGGCTACCAAAATGCCCAAAAAGATATGGACAACAAATGATACAAAAAATCAATGAAGCGCAAAAATAAAGTCGTAGGGAGACGAAAAGCTACCAATTTCTTTTTACTTGGCCTTACTGCTTATTATATAGTAGATCTTCACTAGTGACAATATCGATAACGTGATCGTTTTGCGCCGATAATAGTTTTTTTTACAAAATGGCAACGGTTTGCAGAAAGAATTTTCGTTTGAATTTGATTTTGTATAGCTTATGCTCGTAATTTCGAACAGAGATCGTATGAGCTTCGGGAAAAAAGTTGCGTTTTGCTATAATACTTATGCATATGTCGCTAGTCAAAACTAGGATTAAGACCATAAAAAGTTGTTTTTTAATGACTAAGCCGACACGAAATATCAGAGTTAAGAAACATTAACCTTTCGCATTGCCATAAATTCCTGCACTGTCAGCGTTTTCTACGATAGTATCTTCCGTCTCGGAATCTGTATCTCTACCATCAGTGTCATCCACAGTCTCGTACAGGCTAGCATCAGCACCTAGGTTGTTCATAGCAACGGACTGTTTTGAATCATGGTTATCGTATTGGACATTGTCGTCAAAATGGCTGTCGGTGATATTATTTTTCATCATATTTTTCTTGCTACCCTTCCTCGTTAACTTTTTCTTTCTAAAAATAAAATATTATTTATATATATTTCGATGCAATAATCTTTACTGATATATTATACTAGCCCTAATGAAAATCCGAGCTTACGGCTCGAAAGCTTTGTCATAATAAATTGTTACCAGTTTTCCACAGAATTATACTTTAATTATTTTCATCTTTACTGAGTTATCATAAAACAATTACCATAAAATAAGTACGTACTTCTTCATCTTTAACAAAAAAAATATCAAAAGAATGACCAGAATAATGACGACCGCTGCACCGCCAATTCCAATTCCAATGAATTTTCCTGTTTCTGAGAAGAGTAAGATAAATATTACACCATACCTTACCGTACCATACAATTCCCAACGTTCCATAATACCTGTGATATAAAATGGAAATGGTAACAAAAGTTTTTATCGTCTTATTTGAAAGAGACACCAAAACAATACCTAGAAGTCTATTGCAGAATTTTTATATCTGCCTTATTTGGTCAAATATTTTGACTTGAAATCTTTGGTTGTCCGCCATCTTGGATACTTGTAGATATGCATGATATGTCACAACTGGGATCACGCAATTTTTTTCTTACGACACAATGATTAATCTTCTACAATAACCACAAACATGGTAAGTTTCGGATTTCAGCACGGACTGAAAAGGTTTCACAAATATTTTTTTGGTGGTAGGTATTTAAAGAGAATCTTTAATCCAAGAAGGCGGACAGTTCGACTATTTAGGTGACAACATCTCACGAAGTAAAACGGATATAAAAATTTTGTAACAGACTTCTATATATTATTTCAGAGTCACTTTCAAATGAGACAATAAAAATTTTGTGCCATTTTCCTTTGAATATCACATCATCGTTATACCACAGCACATGCGTCTCGCCCTTACACAATTCCACACAATGATAATACACCATAACATCGTACTAAATGTTTTCACACCAGACAGTTACATTATACCTGAATTCGAACTATTGTCCGTTTTTGAAGGTTCTTTATTCTCCATCATATTTGTTCTAACAGGCTCTGACCACGAACTAGAGTAATACGTATGCTATACAAACAAATACAAACAACGCCTAGTAGTACTGTAAACAATTAGCTGAATGCCAAAGCTATTGCCAAACGGGAATGAGGGTTGACGAGAACTAAGTGTGTCTGAGAAAAAAATTCAAATCGAATAATTTTTCAGAAAGAACTTAACCATCCTTTAAAAATCTAAATAGCATCATTCTTCGTCAAATTTTATTATCTTGACTAACATTGCTGTTAGCTTGAACATTCATCAACGCATCACAGAAATATTGCTTGCCTTCTGATTAAACCATGATTTTTCTCAGTTTTCGAATTTTATTAAAATGCAGCATCAAACATGCGATTGTTGCAAAATAAAAATCAATGTTTAATCCACATTTGACATGTGCATCACTCTCAGTAGTGAACTGAGCTCGAACCATGTTGGTGTAAAAAGAAATAGTTGCCTTCTAAGTGTACCTTTGATTTTCTGCGTGTTGCTCCTTTTGGGACTCAAGTATTTTTAAAGCACAAATAAAAGCTTATATTTTTCTGTCGTATCGGAACGAAAGCAGCCAATATGTACTGAGAGGTTAGACAACATTGCCAATTTCTTGTTTCATCAATCCTAACTGTGTTTCGAACAAAAGAGTGATTCTATTGCTCATTTTATCAAAGTGATATTTTTTCTGAAACACACAGTATGGAAGACAACGTTTCAAGAGTTGAACAAGAGTTGATGACAGCTGTTTAAGTTGCTGGAAAACGACTATCAAATCTGTTCAAAACATTAAATCTATGAATGATTATCTATCATTTTTGTCTATTTCAAATATCCCTACCTCATCTACAAACGTTCTCTGAAAAGCGGAATAAATTGAATCCGCCATTAACGGTCTGTTATAAAACAACGTCGGCTTTCGTGAACCCTCACTCCTATCTGTCCTCCGATGTCCCCCAACTTCATCAGATCTTGCTGTAAACTTTTCGACTCCCCGTCGCCTCCGTGCAGAATGACCATAATTCTTGCCATCACCAACAACGAAATTGTTTAGTTCATTAACTTCATCAAGCGTAAGTTGTGCGGTTACATAAGGTTTTAGGGTTCCAACTGATTCATTGGCTGTCGAAATTAGGTCAGATGTATACGCATATGGTGGATCTGGGGGTGTGCTGTCTTTTAATTCCATGACAATTATCTGAACATATCTAAAGTTATGGATGTCAAGACAATTAAAAAACACAGTTAATACAGGGATGGCAGAACAGGGGATGGGGCTAGGATGGCTTTAGACCCTCTAAACGTAAAGTGGGCCATTGATCAGGTTTAATTTTGACAGTCTATTGCTGAACTGACAGTTTATCTAGAGTACTGGAGGTATAAGTAGCTACTTAAAAACAGCATTTCAATGTAAAACGAAGTCTATGAAGACTGGGATCGAATGACGCCCAAGAATTCTTCATAAGCGGCAATTCTTAGCTTTACCGTTTGGATTGCGGAATTCAACGAAGCTAACTTTGTGACAATCTTAAATAGTTCAGTGACCCATGGTTGTTACCACACAGGAAGATTGATAATATTTTTTCCGCCTTTGGCCTGACGCAGGAAGAGGATTAATCGCAGAAGTTAATTCACATGATGAGCGAACACTTTTCCCACAAAAGCAGCTAGGTTTGTTAGCAAAAACATAACTAACCTGTATCCATTGGGTGGCTTTTGCAGTTGCAGGTAAAAAGAATGAGATGTCTTCTCTCCCTGATTAGATATGCGTAAATCCTCTAAAATAAGCAATAAATCGCGAGATCGAAATATTATGATTGAACACCGACAATCTTATTCCTGACCTCGCAGCTGGAATAGAATATTTTGATCTCACCTGAGCTAGTGATGGTCTTATATTCCTTCGTATAAGGCCCAGGCCCAGCTACAGTGCTTGCTCGAATTCTGAAGAAGTACATAGTTGCTGGAAGTAACCCGTCCAACGTCAGGGATGTCTTAACTGGTGTTTTAACTTCTCTGCGCAAAATAGTGCTGTTACCTGTACAGTTTTCTTGTAATCTTTCCATAGAATAACACAGCTGATAGGACGTAATGATTCCATTGGTTTGGTTGGACATAGGAGGAAACCAATCGACTGTTACTTCAGTTGAATCCATACTTTTCACAAGTACGTTTCTTGGTGGGCCGCTTGGTGCTAAAATTCAAATATATCCAATACTTTAAATCTGTTAGGGATCGTGAATCCACCTCACGACCCGACAAATTGTAACAGAGCGTAAACATACTTTACGGTCCGTATCTCTTTCAGCAAGCATGCCAACAATTCGTACGGTTCGTACAATTCGTACGGATCGTGAGCAAATTCACAGTCCGTCACAGATCGTAAAGCGAGCGCATGTGGGGTGAATTATATTTCTGATAACACGGTTATATGGATGGTTATTAGATATTCCTCGTTCTTTAAAATATTGCCTCAAGAGAACCACAGAATCACAGCTATTTATTTATCAAACATAATCCTCGTTCCCATTCAAGACGTATGTGTACTGGCGCAAACATGGCTATATAGATCAGTAAACTGATTCACGATTCACGATTCATTTTCACGAACCATACCGTTCGTACCATCCGTAAAGTCATTTTACGACCCGTACAAACTGCACGGATCGCAAGTGAGATTTTATTATATTCACAACCCGTATACGTTTGACAGCATTGAACAACCATCCTAAAATTGATAAAAGAATTAAGGAAAGGCAGGTCAGAGGCTTGGTTTACACAACCTCATGATAAAGCAACGCTTGATTATAAAAGCTATCATGGCATTTGCAATTTTATAAATATAATTTTAATCATTTTAACCATATTAACCACTCACCAGCCTGTTTTGTTTTAAAATACAATTTTAATTCTTCATCAAAGCATTCCTCCAGACCAACGGCTTTTACTGTGCAGGTATAACGGTGATGCGGCAACAGGATTGGTATGAGCAGATGTTGTTCCGTGGTTTTGAAATACTGAATGTCATTATCTGCATTCCTTGTGATTGTTACGGAATAATTCATGTGCAGAGTGTCTGTGGAAAGACGTACGGGAAGCCAAGATATACGTACCGAATTTGAACTCAGGTCATTGACCGTGATGTTTTGCGGATTGCATCGTGGTATTTCTAAACGTAAATTTTTTTATAAAACTATTTATTGAATTGCGTAATCGTGTCACGCAGTATCTGCCTCGTCTGCCCGCCTAAGACGTCCCTACTATATAAAGCATAGTTTTACCTTTTCCACACAATTCCACCCTTAAACAAGGAACACGCTGCCATGTTTTAAGAATGAATCTCACTTTTTCTGCGTGAATTGGTGAATCTAGATCTCTTCTTATTACATTGTGTGTTTCATTATTAGTATTGCCAAATATCAACTGAAAATACGAAAAATACATAGTTAATTAACACATACTAAAGTGAAGACATTCTAAAATATATTTTGAATGGTGTATTCAAGCAAGTGTCTCTGTTATCTACATAATAGTGTATTAAACCTTGTAGAGTCGTTTAAAAAAAAGGTAATGGTTTTACAAAAAAGTTGTATTCCATTGTTTTCCGTTTTTCTTTTTTCGGCTTTTGAGAAAGACACATATTCTAGAAAAGATCATGCTCTAAATGACTTCGACTATTTGTTGGTATCCCTGGAGTTCATATTCATTACGATGACTTGCCATGTGCTAACAGCGAGCAATTGATTGACTGATATATCAAACGGCATGTAGCAAAACACTGACTACCTGAACAACGGAACAGCGCCGGAACAATGGAACACCATAGGAACAACAGATACTTTAATAGGGGTTTTTCTGAGAACAAGTGGTAGTTCTACGTTCTGTGAAAAACCCCTGTGAAAGTATCTTTTGTTCCGGGGGTGTTCCGGTGCTGTTCCGTTGTTCCGGTAGTTAGTGTTTTAATACATGCCGAATTGAACTAATTGCCAAATTCAAATTTCAGCAGGTGATCATCGTAAATCAACGGAACGCACTTTGAAACAAATTTACAATGATGATTCTGAACTGCAAAATTATGTAGCACTTTCGCCAGCGTTCGCCAGGAAATAAGTGAATGTAAAAAGTCCTAACCTTTTGCATTCCTACAGAAGCATACTTCCATGTATATCCGCTGACCATGTATGATAGCATATAAGACGTCACATAGCCCAATTCTCCACCAACAGTAGCAACTGCTGATAGAGAAAAAATCCCGGGAAGAGTAATCTCGAGGAATTGATTCTCGTAGACTATACTTTCGGGCAAACACCAAGGCTGTGAGCTGTATAATCGCCCGGAACTGGGACCATAACCTGGCAACCGCGCGGCGCTTGCATTAAAGATGGAATCTGGAAACAAAGCATTGTCTTCAAGAAGTCCATTAGGGCAAATGGAACCTAAAACAAAGTCAAACGAAATAAAACAAAATGATAAATTATATCAAATATGAGACAAAAATTTTGTAGTCATCTACCGCTTTGTTTTGTTGTGAGACTTTTCCAATAGATATATTGCTTAAATCTTGACTGTTAGGCACTATTATGCTAGCATTAAAAACGAATGGAGTAACGGTCAAGGTTGGACTGGATAAGATACACTGGAAAAAAGTTTGTAAACAGTAAATGTATATGTAGAAAGTCATAAACGTCATAACCGCACAAAACTAGATATTGTATTCCGTAAGGTTGCTCCTCAGAATGTAGCAAGGAACCAGAAAAGACGATTAAATTCGCCCCGTTTCTGTTTTTTTTTCTTTTTTTTATTTTTATTTTTCTTCGGTGTCGCAAGAGGCGCAGCGCTCATGGGTGATACCGCTGGCACAAGCCGCGTGAGCCGACCTAAACACGGCGTTTGAACTCAATTTCTAGCCGAATATGTCAACAAAACACGCATTTTAACATGTATGCTAGAACATCTACACCGCAAGAAGGTTTTACGTGCAAAGATTCTCATGCAAAATGTTTTAAAACGACAAATTCCACCGCGAAACTTTACCGAGGAGCGATGTATCGCGGTAAAGTTTTGAGAGCGTGTTTCTGTCATTTTCTGTTGTGTTCCTCCTTTTAAGGAAATTTAGAAATTTCTACACAAGAATCAAACGCAAATTCTACTGAAATATCTAGATATGAAACACAATTTTTAACATGTAATAGTTAACAAAAAGGGACAGGAAGGTTCTTTAGCTTTATCAAAGCATTGCTCCAGAAATATTTTAAAACGGCAAATTCTGATAGACTCCATCATTCCATTATTAAGGAATGAGTCTAGGAAATGTGTTCCTAATTCTAAACACGTTGTGATTGCTTTCCTTGGTTTTCTATTTCTACCTATTCTCATGGAGTTAATAATGACCGCAAAGGCTTAAAATATAACAACTTTATTGTTTACAACGTTTCGGAGCATTACTCCATCTTCAGGTAATAGATTGCCGTTAAAACCGTTAAAGATCTGCTTGCGCCATTTTTTTGCGCACGCATGCAAAAATGACGTGTCCGAGAAATTTAAATTAACTAAAAGAATTAGAATAAAGTTTCTAGACTACTAAGGTGAAATTAATTAATTAAAAAGTCAACAATATTAACTTGCCCATTCAAGTCTGGTTTGAGTTTTTGAATAAGGACAGCTTCCGTGACTTTTCGTTCTAAAGAACCACTAGTCTTTTTCAGTATTTTGACCGTAAGTTTTGGTTTTTGGCCCTCGTGACATGCTTTATAATGTTTAGAGAAGGCCATGTTCTTATAAGACTTAGCGGTGGGATTCGTTGCAGATCTGTAGTGCTCTTGGAACCGTTTGGATAATGGTCGACTTGTCTCCCCAGTATAGACACCGTCGTCGTCTTGGCAGAGGTCACATTTGATCGAATAGACAACATCTTTCTGCGAGCAATGGCTTGTAGGTGTTGACGGTGAATTCCGACAGACGTTGCATTTAGCAGTGTCCTTGCAGGCTTTGTCGTAAGGTCTTGATTCGACGAGGAGATTTTTTAGGGAATTTTGGGGACGTTGGATTAGACGAATGTCCAGGTTGCATAGTTTTACCGCTTTCTTTTTGTCGTTGGTGAATGCACTTGAGACATAGGGAATGGTAAGAGTGGGTCGAGGCTCACTTTGATGTTTAGGGGTGTTCTTTGGTTTCGACCTGACGTGGTTGAGGTACTCTGGGTTATAACCGTTCCTTTGGGTTTTTGTCTTAAATGATTCAGCGGCTTCTTGTAGTAAGACGCTGTTGGAGCATATGGAGGTGTAAGTGCTAATGGTGTTGTTGATGACAGCGCGTTTGACGTGTTCAGGGTGGTAGGATTTCTTAAAAGGAGGAACACAACAGAAAATGACAGAAACACGCTCTTAAAACTTCACCGCGATACATTGCTCCTCAGTAAAGTTTCACGGTGGAATTTGTCGTTTTAAAACATTTTGCGTGAGAATCTTTGCACGTAAAACCTTCTTGCGGTTTAGATGTTCTAGCATACATGTTAAAATGCGTGTTTTGTCGACATATTCCGCTAGAAATTGAGTTTAAACACCGTGTTTAGGTCGACTCACGCGGCTTGTGCCAGCGGTATCATCCATAAGCGCTGCACCTACTTGTGACACCGAAAAAAAATAAAAAGAAAAAAAAGAAAAAGTGCATTCACCAACGACATAAAGAACGCGGTAAAACTATGCAACCTGGACATTCGTCTAATCCAACGTCCCCAAAATTCCCTAAAAAATCTCCTCGTCGAATCAAGACCTTACGACAAAGCCTGCAAGGACACTGTTAAATGCAACGTCTGTCGGAATTCACCGTCAACACCTACAAGCCATTGCTCGCAGAAAGATGTTGTCTATTCGATCAAATGTGACCTCTGCCAAGACGACGACGGTGTCTATACTGGGGAGACAAGTCGACCATTATCCAAACGGTTCCAAGAGCACTACAGATCTGCAACGAATCCCACCGCTAAGTCTTATAAGAACATGGCCTTTTCTAAACATTATAAAGCATGTCACGAGGGCCAAAAACCAAAACTTACGGTCAAAATACTGAAAAAGACTAGTGGTTCTTTAGAACGAAAAGTCACGGAAGCTGTCCTTATTCAAAAACTCAAACCAGACTTGAATGGACAAGTTAATATTGTTGACTTTTTAATTAATTAATTTCACCTTAGTAGTCTAGAAACTTCATTCTAATTCTTTTAGTTAATTTAAATTTCTCGGACACGTCCTTTTTGCATGCGTGCGCAAACAAATTGTGCAAGCAGATCTTTAACGGTTTTAACGGCAATCTATTACCTGAAGATGGAGTAATACTCCGAAACGTTGTAAACAATAAAGTTATATTTTAAGCCTTTGTGGTCATTATTAACTCTATGAGAATTTTTAAAAATGAGGCTTAGAGAAAGTTCGATGATAAAACTATTAAAGAATATTTCTACCTATGTTGAGATGCTAATATTTTGTGCAAAATGATTTATTTGCTTGTGGGATCTCATATAATTATAAAAGGTAAGAGATATTTTACATTCCAATTCCAGAAATACATATGTTAGTCTAAAGTTCCCAACAAATTATATCGTGGAGACTTCAGGCAGTGTGCTACAGAAGATTTAAATGATGCTATCAGATTAATATATTGATGTATTGTATACACTTTTAGTAAAATTTTCTTTACTTGCAAAATAAAACAGCTATATGTTGGTGGTATTATGACAAAAGAATCTTGTTTAACATATGTATTATGAAAGTCTTTAATTTAAATTAAATTCTAAAAAATGCAATCCTACTAGGACTCTGGACAGAGTGCCTGGCAAGTCACTCAGACATTGATTTTTGGTTATCTTAATGTTACATAAGATGTGCTAGCAATGTCTTACTGGTAAAATGCCTTGGAAGGTACCCTATTAATAATTGATTTAAAAAAAAATTAGTAGGGCAGAACAGAAATAAGTGAATATACCCCACCCCCAATAAACTCTCTAGTTAGGGACTGGACATTAATTACGGGGGGGGGGCTGGCGCAAAATGGGGGAGGATCAACAATTTTTGTGGAATGGAAAAAGGGGGGGCAGATAATTTTATGTGAGCAAAAAGAAGGGTATTAAAGATGCCATGTACCATATGCAAATGTATTTTCATGTCCAAATTTAAAAGAATAATTTTATTCAATAGGTTAAATACCTAGTAACAGCAAAGGCTTAGTATAAATATATAAAACAGGAAGCATTTAATATTATTAGGAATACATCCTTTGATTGGCCTACTTTCTTTTCAGTTCAAACAAGGTAGTAAGTAAACTTCCGAGTAGGGAGTGGGGGAGGGTCAGTGTAAACTCTGCAAAACTTTAGGGGAGGGTCAGGAGAAAATTGTACACAGTATATCTCACTTGCACTAGCCCTCCCCCCTGTAATTAATGGCCAGTTCCTTACAGCCTTGTGCCCATTTTCGTTTCGGCAGGCGGAGTGAACGCCTTAGCAGGCGTCTTGTTATAAATAATTCTGACACTTCACCCGCATTTTTGTTGCCAAACTACTTACATTTGACGAATATATCATCTGCATGTTTACAACCGCTATTCTTCCAGTTACTATGTGGACAAAATACTAAGGACTTTTCGTCACCACTACATTTCACATCTTTTAACCAAATCTTGCCACTGGCTGTGTTACCATCCCAACTACCTTGGTTTAAGACGTCATAAAAACCAAGTTCTCGACAAGCAGTCCTGGAACTGGAGTCTTCAAAGGATGGACTAAAACCACACACTGTTCCCCATATGCCCAAGTGAAAGACTTCTAACCGTCCTTCAAGAGGTATATCAGAACCACCAAGACGAATATATGGCTGACCTGCAGAAAAACGAAATCATTTTTATAACAACAGAAAAAACAAAAACCAGCCAGCATATTATTTTATACAATTTCCGAAAGGCGTAGAGGTTATACTAGCACGACGAAAGAGTTCTTTATGTCATTTTCAAGAGAAAATAACAAAGTTGCATTGTTTGCATTGTTTCATTCAAAAAGTAAATGTAATGATGACAGTTATGGCAAATGAAAGGTTCAGTTGGTTCTCATCATTAATGTTAAACTGTTAAAAAATAATATATAAACCTACATGCAACACTGATATCATTTCCTTTCCGGCATGTGTTCTTGCCATCAACAATTATCTGAGGACAATCGTTCAATGAACCCTCAGTTCCAAAACAGTTGTATCTTCGTTCCACGGTGTCTCCTTCGTTTTGGCTCGCTGGGTAAGAGTTGTTCCGGTGTGATTCATCAACTCCAAGGTATCCAAGCTGTATACAAGCAACATTGGCATCATTCATTGACCACGTGGGATCACACAATGTTTCCGTGTTATTAACTATGTATCCCTGATATGGAAGATTGGAGCCAACCAGTTCAATTCTGGTTCGACTCTGGTTACCTGAAGAAAAAGAAAATAATTTTTGCCACTCTGATCTTAAATTGCAATGGGTTGATCTTTATTTCTGTAGAAAAACGATCGTTTCAACACAGCCATTCGACTAATTATACCAACCATTTATTTACTTAGTTTACATTTTTTTAAATTTTCCACAAAGGTCGACATGACAACAGTGTGAGCTAATTACCGCAGGCCCGTAACAGCGACACCCTATTAATTTCCTTACATACACATATATAAATGTTTTAAACAGGCTAGCCATGGTAATGGTATCGATAACTACAAGGAGACGCAAAATTTATCTGGCTACTCCTGGCGAACACACAGGCCAGCACGTCATTGTTCCGAATGCTGGTCGCAAATTCACATCATTTGAACATACAATGAAGTTAAAAGTAGGAAAGAGATTTCCAGAGACATACCTAGAACACTAGTTCCATATACTTCTACTTCGCACAGCGTTAGAGTTTTCTTTTCTCCTGGTATAAAAACTGTTACATACCGACCAATAACCTCCGGCACGCACGAGACAATGCCCTCCTGGGAAGAAAAAAACAGAGATCAGATTTAGTAGTACAGTGACAAATTTGACTTATACACATGAAAATAAAATTATGTGCCCTGATTAAAACGTATCCTGTTGTTTAACAATTAATACCCAATGCGTCCAGTCGTAAAATGTTTTTAAAGCTGGATATCATGCAACAATGTCATCCAACATGATGTTGAATGTTTTGTAGGGTTGACCTACCCTGTAAGCAGAACCTTATTGTCCTTTTTTCTAGGGCTGGGGTATAGCAAAAAAATAAGGCTCTGCAGCATTCGAAATCTAAAATTTCAGTCGTTTAAAAATATTTTATTTTGTTTACATCATAGGTGCGCATTTAGTCAACGGTTAACCGACTAACCGCCAAATTGCAATTGCGCGCATCAAATGCCGGTTTAACTAGATTGAACTGGTGTACTTCGTCCAAACTCTTAGTCTTGGACGAGCTGGAGAATGCAAATACTGGTGAACCTTATTTTCTCGCTTCAGCAGCGCTAGAAAACAAGCAGGGCTCTGCTAACAGGGTAGGGTTGACCATCGCATACGCAATTTTTCATGCTCTTGTTTATCGTTGTAATAAATAAAACAAATCGCGTTGAATTTGTATTTATTAGCTATAATAACAACATATAATAGGCCGCAAACTACGATTTTTACTGCTGTGAAAATTCGAATTTGATAGTAAAATGGTGTAATTTTGGACAAATATATTATTTACTTGCATACATAGTAAAAAAGAAATGCATTTTTTCTTCGGATCTTGATTTTGAGAAAAAAAGATTGCGCGCTGTATTACCTGGTTTGAGGGAATATGTTGTTGGGATCCACATCTTTTGCTTATTATGCCATTATTTCTCAAACTATCTCCGATGCGTATTTCAAATCCACAAAGTCGTTTACCAATATTGACTCTATTCACAATTTTGACATGAGTGACTGCAATACGTTGTTCCAAGTCGACTCTCCACCAAGGATTTTGTGTGGATACAGTGTGGGTACAGGATTTAAAATAGTTGTTTTTATTGCCATCTACAGCTTTTGAAGCACTTAGACTACCAAAGGTCGTTGACTGCTTTGTAGGCTTTTCCAATGCAAAGTTTTCTCCTGATTAAAATGAATATGGATATATTAGGCATTAATTGCATGCCACTTTGGATGAAATTGCCATCCCAGCCATAGAGAGGTGTACCCGTCACTTTAACCAGAAGCAGATGCTTTTTTTAATAAAGTCGTCAGGGAGAACTGACACTTTTATTTTGCCTAAAAACTATATAAGTGTGTGTGACATAAAGTAAACACATGATTACAAATTAGGGAATAAAAATTGCTAAATGCATGTTGTGCGATTTCTTAAGATTACAATGCGCATCTGAACGCGTACTCCGGTTTGAGTTATAAAGCATTGCAACAGCTGGAGTCTGCGAAAAGGGCAAGGTTAAATTATGGATATAAACGATAAATTCGCGAAGGTATTAAAACTGATTGGTCAAAACAACCATTTTATTTGGTTGCGACGCTTGTAAAATTGAGTATAGGGACCACTGAGCTATACAATTACAGGACGAGCGGCTCCTATACTTTCTACAGTCAAGCAGATCGCTTCAAATAATTACCACTGACCAACCGCGACCCCAAGCAATAAACATAGGCATTCACACTCTCCTGTTTTCTTTTTTGCGAAAATTTTACAAAAATCACAAATAAACGATTTTTTGTGATGTTTAATTTTATTTCGATATTTTCTGTCACTCTGTAGTCTAAAGGAAGGATGTTTCTTCTCGCTGTTGATCACTGGACAGTAAGGTTCACGATTATTTTGTTTTCTTCGCAAAGCTGAAAAACTCGCCTTCTTGTTCTATTTTGTAAAACCAAGGGGAGGAAAGACGAGGGATATACAGTTTCGTAATAAAAGGTTCAGCCGACAAAATATTTGTGTATAAAAAAAGTGGCTTGCTTCGTGGTGGAATCACATTGTATATACGTTGTTTTTGTATAAGTAGTTCCCATTTTTGTGATTTTTTGTGTTTTCCCGCCGTTGCTGTCTCAGATTTACGTGACCTACGTCCCCGCCCCCGGTTTTACAAAAATCTTTCGTACTTTATTTTTCGACCAATCAGATTATGGCGCGCCGATTGTAGATTCATTTGTTGCAAAGGTAGTTGCATCCCACATAGTCCAAGCAGAAATTTACGGCTAATGAACAAAACTTTTGCACATTTTTGTAGCATTATCATTTCATTTCCTTATAGTTGAAGTATTCATTTAAAACCTAAGATAAAAATTTAGAGGCTTGCGCGCCGCAACAATTTGTCGTTGAAATTTGTGAGTATATCGGTAAAGTGTGAAAAGTGAGGAAAAAGTGCTCCCGGCGGCCATGCATGTTCAATGGACCCACTTGAGGAGTGAAAACTATAAATTGCTATTAGAAAATTGACATTTCTACGTGTTTTTGCCTTTAACTGGCGTCGTACGGAATGACATCAAGACAAGGTTAAGCCGGGGTGGTCGACTTGATGTGATCATATGCGCCTATTTAAGGTGAGATACGCTTTGTTCAGGCGAGATCATGCCAAGCCAGCCTGGCAGCTTTCCATATGAATGAATTTTAAAAATGTTTAAAAATGTAGGTCATGGCTAGCCTGGTAAAACAAGCCTGACCTGGCCAATATGAACATGCCCTAGATATGTGGAAGTTTGTTTCATAATATCTGTGGATGTAAATATTGAAATTACTTTTGGTATTTTTTTAGAATTTATATATTGCTAGTGGTATGAAAGCTAACTCATATCCATGAATATTTAATTTTTAATGAAAAATTGTATTAGCTCAAATGTCGTAAACATCTACATTTACTTTGTTTTTCTACCATTAAATGTCTTTTCCAATTGTTCTTAGATAAATATTTTAACTATTTTTTGCTAGAAAAATGTGGGCATATCTGTTTAAATGACATGAGACTCGTCATTGCCGTTACTTGGCAAAACAATTTGTATAGACATTTTATTCATCAGTTTATAAGTACAGTAATTAATACAATGATTAGAAAATATAAAACTACTATACATACGTACAAAACAACTATACGTACAAAACTACTATATTCTGATTTTCAACAGTATAAAGCGAAGAAAAATCAAGCCACCTATACTATGAATCAAGCACGAAAGGAATTTTACAAAGATCTTATCCATGAAGCTGGTAATGGCCAAAGGAAACTATTCAAGTCAGCTAAAACACTCTTTAAGCAAAAGGAAGACCTGTCATTTCCAGATCATCGTGATCCCACTGCACTTGCCAATGACATCGGACATTTCTTCGTACAGAAGATTGAGTGCATATGTTCTGAGCTTATTGATTCTCCCTCTTCATAGCCTACTACTGACCCCTTTTGACAAGTTTAAAGTGATGAACGAAGAGGATGTAAAGCATTTAATAACCAAATCAGGGAAGAAATCATGTGCTTTGGATCCTATGCCTACTTCTTTGGTCATCGAGTGTCTTGAGGTTTTATGTCCCGTCATCACCAGATTGATAAATTTGTCATTAGACTCTGGCTTGTTTCCAGACAATTGGAAACATGCTGAAGTTCGTCCTAGTGTGAAGAATAACTTTAGCTTTGACCCTTCTTTTCCCAACCTTCGTCCTACCAGTAATCTTACATTTATCTCCAAATTAACAGAGCGAGCTGTCTCCGACCAAACACACAAGCATCTATCAGTGCATAATCTCTATCCTAAAAACCAGTCTGCTTACCGAGAATTCCACAGCACCGAAATGGCTCTCCTACGTATAATAAAACATGATATTCTTATGAAGATGAGCCAGCAACACGTGACTCTCCTAGTAACACTAGACTTAAGTGCTGCGTTTGACACTATCGATCATGTTATTCTGCTCAAACGTCTGCATTCCAATTTTGGAATTTCTGGCCGTGTCATATCATGGTTTCAGTCTTATCTCGAGAACCGTTCTCAATCTATTTCTGTAAATGGAGCAACATCAAAGCGTTTTCACCTTCAACATGGTGTCCCACAAGGATCGTGTCTCGGCCCTGTTCTGTTTCTTATGTATGCAAGTGGACTATTCAACGTCATCGAACCCCATCTCCCAGAAGCGCATATGCTTTCGCAGATGATTCCCAACTCTATGTTTCATTCCAACCTAACGAAAATGCAAACGAAACTGCTGCAATCATAGCTATGCAAAACTGCATCGACGACGTCAGGAAATGGATGCTTATTAATAAGCTGAAGCTTAATGATGGAAAAACGGAATTTTTACTCATTGGAACGAGACAACAAATTGGCCAAAGTGAATTCAAGTACCTTGCGTGTTGGTGAGATCTCTGTCACCGGCTCAAGTGTACTCAAGTGTCTGGGTTGTTGGTTTGACTCACAATTCAAATTTGAAACTCATATAACCAAAGTTAGCAATGCAGTGTTTTTTCATATATACAACATTAGGCGGATACGGAAATTTCTCAATGAGGATATACTCGTACATTAGTCAATGCATTGGTAACAAGTCGATTAGACTATTGCAACAGCCTCCTATATGGATTACCAGCTTGTAGCCTTAAAAAGTTACAACGTGTTCAAAACATAGCCGCCCGGCTAATATGCAACATTTCGCGGTCATACCATATTACACCTACGCTGTATAAATTACACTGGCTTCCTGTCAAGTTTAGGATTGATTTTAAAGTCTTACTAATTACTTATAAGGCTTTACAAGGCCTAGTCCCAGAGTACATCACTGAGATCATCACTATCAAGCCAAAATGACGGTACAATCTCAGATCAGATTCTGAATTACTCCCAATTCAGAAACCCAAAGTGAAGTCTCTGTCCACCCTCGGTGATAGGTCCTTCGCATTTGCTGCACCTACACTTTGGAACAAGCTACCCGCAAAAATACGGCATGCAAAGACCGTTGATAGTTTTAAGTTTTAGTCTTGAAGACGCATTTTTTCAAACAAGCGTTTTATTAACAATTTTATATTTTGTTGATAGTAACTTATTTTAATACTTGTATAGATTAGTTTATTATCTTGTAATGCGCAAGTGAGCATATCCATAGGGAACTTGCGCAATGAAAATTTAATTTAATAATAATAATAATAACTTTTATATTATAGTACTGAAGACGTAGAGCTACAATGTAGAAATGCTTCAATTAAACCGTTATTATTATTATTATTCTCTAACCCTAACCCCTACAATTCAAATTTAATACTAACATAGTTATTCAAAAATGATTCGAGCAAGCTTGCTTGCACTATTTTCTACGCTTATAATATGTGGTTTTTGTGGAAAAGAATTCGTCTCATTGGGTCGTCCCTTATGGCGTTGTAAAAGTAAAGTGGAATATAACCAGGCTAACCGTGGAATAATATCCATGTAGAATTTCAAAGTAGATGTGAGAATTTTTCAACCAAAGATTTGAAGAAAGTCCTAAAAAAACTAAAATCAGAAAACGGAGATATTTTAGAGATTAAATTCGTGGCCGGAAGAGACTGCGCAACCTACTTAATATAAGTCTGACAATGCCGACCAACGTTTCAGTTATAAGAATACGGGCCTTGATCATGATAATTTAATAAATAAGAACTTCTGGGGTTATGTCAAAAGATTTTTCTCAAAGAATAATAGATCACCAACGTCATGCGTAAAATGAAACCATCTGGCTCACCATGTCCATTTGACCAAATATCCATTATCTGTTTCAAACGCTGTCTCTATTTACGTTCCTACTTGACCGAAATAATACAAGCGGCCTGGTCATGCGGTGTTGTCCCATCAGAATGAAAAAAAGCATGTACTATACTGACATAAGAAAGGAGAAACAAACGACCCAGCAAACTTGAGACCAATTACTCTCGAATCTATACCTCTCAAAGTCTTCACATCATGTCTTCGTAATAAAACATTTCAATTCCTTGTAGCAAACAATTATATTGAACAAAACATACAGAAAGGTTTCACTCTCAAACTCTCAGGAACGCTAGAGCATACAGCTCAGATGGCAAATATCATTAATAAAGCTCGTACAAAACAACGATCCCTTATCATAACACTGCTATATTTGAAAAATGCATTTGGTGAAGTTTATCACAGCCTTATTCATAAAGTCCTTGATTACCATTATATTCCAGACCACGTCAAGAACCTCATCAGTAGTCTCTATACTGATTTCCAAACCTCTACCTGTTGATATTGGTAAATCATTTCGATAATTAGGTCGCTACTTTAACTTTGACATGTCCGATGATGATCACAAATATGAAACACTGGATACGCTTAATGATATCTTAAGTGAAATAGAGCAGCTACCACTGCACCCAAAAAACAAAATTTGTTTATACTGTCAGTACGCACTTTCAAAGATTTCGTGGCACTTCACAGTTTTCGATATAGGTAAAACCTGGGTAAAAGAAACACTTGATGCTATTGCCTCTAAATACATCCGGAAATGGCTTGAGCTTTTCATTTCCGCAACTCTTAGCAACGTCCAGCTTCCTTATAACCGATTTGGTCTAAATGTCATTTTACCCTCAACTAAATTCCTTTAGTGCTAAACAGTCTCCCGAAAAGCCTTGCAATGATCGCCAAATGAAGATATAAATAAATTGTGGATGGAAACTAGCAATTACAAAAATATTCAGTATGACACCTACAAAAACACTAAGGACGTATTAAGTACTATTCGGAAACAGCACGAAGACAAACTTAGGATCGTTTTTCCCAATGTCATTAAATACTCTACAATCTCACTCAACTCAATATGGTCTGCAGTACAAAGCAAACTTCCAAAAAACATATTTAACTTCACCATACGGTATGTAAACAACACTCTTCCTACTCGAAAAAACCTTCACAAATAGGGCATATCAACAACATCTGAATGCGCTTTCTGTTTGTCCCCGGAATCTCTAAATTAATTGCATCAATGCTTACACCGATAAAATGTTCTAAACTCTATGCTGACCTCCCTGGTTATATGAGTCCATCTGTCGTCACCGGAGATACATTGCGTCCTGATCTTGTGCTTACAATTGAAAACAAGTATATATATATATATATATATATATATATATATATATATATATATATATATATATATATATATATATATATATATATATATATATATATATATATATATATATATATATATATATATATATATATATATACTGATTGTAATTACCAAGAAGGTTATATTTTCAGGATGAAAGTATAGAGCGCTCGATACCATTACTGGTAGAGCGAATAATTAAACACAGTAGACAAAATTTTGCTGTCGCTACTCTGAGTTTCACGCGGTTAGGCGATCATCAGGCAACTGACAGATAAGTTTAATTATTCACATATATATTATTTACAGGTAACATGAGCCCAAGTGAGGTGTTTATTTGCATGTCGGCATTTGTTAAACAGTTCAGATCTCTTGTTCAAAATGTTTTTTCTTCGACCTTTGAGGATGAGTAATTTTTCTTCTAGGCAAAGGCGGCAACGACATCAACATAATTAAGACATCAACATAATTAAGCATGCACGAGAAAGACATCAACATAATTAAGCATGCACGCAAGTCCCTTCTTTTCCACAAAAATCAATCATGGTCCAAACGCAACACCGACAGCGTCTTCGACGTAACAATGGGAAGCTTTGACGGTGCCGAAGTCTGCGAGTTAGTCGGTCTGTTTATACTGAATTCGTTACAAGAAAGATTCGGAGAAAATGTAGGATGATACCGCGACGATGGCCTAGCAGTCGTCAACACACGATCAGGAAGACTATGCGACAAAGAAAGGAAGGAACTTATCCGTATATTCAGTGACTTCGGACTTAAAATTACCGTGCAAACGAACCAACAACGCACCAACTTCCTCGACCTAACGTTCGACCTTACCGAGGGAATTTACAAACCCTACAGAAAACCCAACGACGACCCTGTCTACATCAACCGCTCATCAAACCACCCCCCGCCCATTATACGCGAACTCCCCCATTCTATCAACCGACGGATCAACCTACTATCTAGCAATAAGGAAACGTTTAACGAAGCAGCACAAACCTACAACGATGCTCTAAAACGAAGCGATTTCAACAACCGGCTGAAGTACGAACCCCCAGAAAGCAGCAAACACTCCCAGACACAACGCAGACGCCGACAACGCCACATAATATGGTATAACCCGCCCTACAGCAAAAGCGTTAAAACCAACATCGCGCGCCATTTCCTGCAACTAATCGACAAGCACTTTCCGCGTAACAACAGACTACACAAGCTATTCAACAGACACACTGTTCGAGTCAGCTACAGCTGCAGTGAAAATATGAAAACCTACATCAAAAGGCACAACAACAAAATACTGAAGCGACATGACAGCCAGGACAACCCACCTAACACAAACAGCACCCACCCATGTAACTGCAGAAACCCCATGCAATGCCCAGTAAAAGGCAATTGCCTACAAAGCAGCGTCCTCTACGAAGCAAGAGTAACAACCACTGAAAGCAAACAGACAAGGACATACATCGGTGTAACCGGAGACAATTTCAAAACGAGGTACCGAAACCACTGCAAATCCCTCAACAACAGAAAGTACAAAAACGAGACCGAACCATCTAAACACGTTTGGAACCTAAAAGACAACAAGCGCGAATACACAATAGCATGGGACATCATCAGGCAAATTCCAACACGCGGAACGGGACCAAGAAAATGCCGCCTTTGCCTAGAAGAAAAATTACCCATCCTCTAAGGTCGAAGAAAAAACATTTTGAACAAGAGATCTGATCAATACCGAAGTAGAGCGAAATAGATAAACAGATAAAACAACTTTGAGTTACTTCATAGATTTTATTTACTACAAATTTGTTTCGTATAGTAGGCAAAAGCCTACTACACTCGTCAGGTAAAATCGCAACTGGAGCCTATGTGCGGAATATGAGATGTATAAGCGTGAAATGCGTGGTGTAATATGTGTAATGTAATATGTGTAATGTCTATATAAGCTATGCGTGCTTCGTGCGCCCATAAATTGAGATACTGCTATTTGCTGCAAAGCAAATGCTTTTTCCTGTGTCTGCAGCCCGATACAAGTTCATTTCTACAGTTAAGGGAGCTAAGTTCTGGATGCGGATAATTACAAATTTCTCATATAAGCAAAGGTTACAGCGCTTTGTAGCATTCGAGTATGGCTTGCATTTCTTTAAAATTTTCCATTTGATGGAGAACTTCACGTCTGCGTCCTTCAGAGACCAAATGTGTTTACTGAGTTCCGTGGAGTTTCTATACTTATCGTGCCGAAATGAGGTGTTATGGTTTGCGTATCTTGTCTTGAACTTTCCTTCTGTTAACCCTACGTAACTGTTTTCTTCACTGTTGAATCAACTCGAAAGTGGTTAAAGCAACCGGGTTAAACCAGTGGAAAGATACAGAATCGGCTCTCGCGTGGTTCAAGAACATCCCTGACAAACCAGATCACTCGTTCATCTGTTTTGACGTGGTTGATTTCTACCCATCAATTTCAGAGGATCTACTTACCAAAGCTTTGTCGTTCGCGGCCGAATATGACGAAATAACCGAAGAAGAGAAGGTAATTGTCATCCAAGCTAAGAGGTCGGTGCTCTTTAACGACAATCAAACCTGGTGCAAGAAATCTGCCGACTCACACTTTGACGTTACTATGGGCAGCTTTGACGGCGCCGAAACGTGCGAACTTGTTGGCTCCTACCTACGGTCTCAATTACCTCTGAGTTATAGATCTAATATTGGCCTCTACAGAGACGATGGTCTAGCTGCCTTCAACCTCCCACCAAGAAAAATCGAGTGTATCAAGAAGAAAATATGTAGCACATTCGGCGAACACAACCTGAAGCTTACAATCGAAGCAAATAAAAAATGTGTTAACTTTCTCGATGTTACCCTTGACTTGAGAACGCAGTCCTTTAGACCTTACACAAAGCCCGGAAATACACCGCAGTACATCAATCGCCACAGCAATCACCCGCCACCAATTCTACGTAACCTACCCGCAGCAATCAACCGAAGGCTGTCCAACATCTCGTCTGACAAGCGCTCCTTTGACTCTGCAGCACCCCCATACCAAGAAGCCCTCAGGAAAAGCGGCTATAATTACAACTTAAATTTCGATTCACAACCAAGCAAAGACAAAAGATCCAGGCAAAGAAACATTCTATGGTTTAACCCACCCTACAACGCTAATGTAGCCACCAACATCGGCCATACCTTCCTGAAAATTATCGATGAATGCTTCCCCAAGAGCAACCTACTGCACAAAATTTTTAACAGGAACACCGTGAAGTTAAGCTACAGCTGCATGCCCAGCATGGAGAAACTCATCGCGGCAAAGAATCAGTCCATACTTAGAAGAGAAGTCCGGACTTCCTCTGCCACCGACAACGCATGCAATTGTCGGCAGCCGAATGCCTGCCCGGTTGATGGAAAATGTCTGAATGAAGGAATTGTGTATCAGACTATCGTGACGCGAGAGGACAACAGTGAAGAAAACAGTTACGTAGGGTTAACAGAAGGAAAGTTCAAGACAAGATACGCAAACCATATCACCTCATTTCGGCACGATAAGTATAGAAACTCCACGGAACTCAGTAAACACATTTGGTCTCTGAAGGACGCAGACGTGAAGTTCTCCATCAAATGGAAATTTTTAAAGAAATGCAAGCCATACTCGAATGCTACAAAGCGCTGTAACCTTTGCTTATATGAGAAATTTGTAATTATCCGCCATCCAGAACTCGAAAAATGAACTTGTATCGGGCTGCAGACACAGGAAAAAGAATTTGCTTTGCAGCAAATAGTAGTATCAATTTATGGGCGCACGAAGCACGCATACCTTATATAGACATTACACATATTACATTACACATATTACACCACGCATTTCACGCTTATACATCTCATATTCCGCACATAGGCTCCAGTTGCGATTTTACCTGACGAGTGTAGTAGGCTTTTGCCTACTATACGAAACAAATTTGTAGTAAATAAAATCTATGAAGTAACTCAAAGTTGTTTTATCTATTTATCTATATATATATATATATATATATATATATATATATATATATATATATATATATATATATATATATATATATATATATATATATATATATATATATATATATATATATATATATATATATATATATATACATTTTGGAACTTACTGTCGGATTTGAATCCAACCTTAATTCTGGCTCATGCAAGGCGTAATAGAGAAAAATATACCAGGATCTAGTTAACAAACAGTTATTTACAAAAAAGCACAATTTGTGAATGCATCTGTTAATTCTTTAGGCGTGTTAAGTGAAACTTCATTAAGTTTAATTGAAATGTTGAAAGATCTGGAATTAGATCAAGCATGTCGAAATTACGGTCAATAATTTCGTGTCCTCATATAAATCTTAATCCAAGCCCTTACCCAAACCCTAATCCTAACCAACGTTTTATTTCTCATGTTTTAACTTTGAGGGATTGAAGATTTGATTAGATTTATGGCTTGGATTAAAATTTAATTTTGCGTACTGAGAACACGGAATTATTACCAAAAATACCTTGTTAGAAGAATAATTAACACTTGTATTAGGTCCACATATTATATATTCTGTAAACGAAACAAAGTCTGGGATAACCCAGAACTAATGTCGTACTAATATTTTATATAGAAAGAGTTAATTCAAGTAGACACTGATAAACTACCTGTCAAAGAGAGGGTTATCATCGTAATTTACAGGGGGTTGCCAAAAAAAAGGAGCCCCCTTCAAAAATGGCTTACCTGGTTTATAATGACTTTAAATAAGGAGAATGTTAACAAAAGTTGTGTTTTTGTACTTCATAGGTACCTGCGTGTAAAAACAAGCATTAATTGCAATTCTTACTTAAATATTTATTAACAGATTCATTTAAAAAGTTTTAAACCAAATTAAAGATGGCCATTTTGAACCTAAAATTCAGCAATATAATTAAAGTCTTTGCCAAAAAATATGTTTAAATATTTAAAAATTACTCAGTAATGTGGGTCGAAATGTGAAAGCACATCGTAGCGTAATAAGTAATGTAATTATTTCATGGGCACAATGGTGTCTTTAAAAGAATGCGCAACTAGAATGCGATTCATTTAGGCAGGTGCTTCTATCATTGGAAGAGTTAACTCCAAGGCCACACTTACTTTACGCTTTAGTCAGTTCGTTGACCTATCGTGTGACGTATCAGTACCAGATGTAGACATAGAGTAATCCAAATGCTGTTTTAACAAAAAATCTGGGTCTTGAAATAAGCCATCATCAACATTTGGTTTTTGATTTCTGCATTAGGGTTTTTGAAGTAAAAATCTACCTCATGGTTGAGGAAAAAGCTACAAAAAAATTTCCGCATGAAAGTAATAATTTGCATACATTTATCGACACATCCCACCGTGTCGTTTATGAACAATTAATGCAGAGAAGACACGTGCTGAAGAAATAATTCAATTTAAAACCGCCATTTTGAATTTAAAAAACTAACCAAATGCACCTATTTTTCACGCATTTGAGTAAGAATTGCAATTATTGTTTGTACTTACACACAGGTACCTATGTAAGTACAAAAACACAACTTTTGTTAACATTCTCCTTATTCATAGTTCTTATAAACCAAGTAAGCCATTTTTGAAGGGGGCTCTTTTTTTTGGCAACCCCCTGTATATATCGTTAGAAATTAATAATAGTTTCCATATTATTATTATTAATTGAATTATTAATTATTTGCCCTCATTCTCTAATCCATCGATAATAACTGGTGATATTTATCGTTCTGATCTACTAATACTTTGTATGTCGTAGAATTAACCTTTAGATACGAAGCTAATCTCAGAAATAACATTAACCGTAAACACTCCAAATATAAGGACTTAATCCAGGAACAAAAGAAAAAATTTCAATCCGTAACTCTCATCAATCTTTCAATAAGCGCGCTTGGTGTTTTTGACAAGGAATCTGCTAACTTTTTAAATATGTTAGAATGTATGGGTTTGGAGGACAGCCATCTTAAATTTGTTATCAAAAAAATATTAGTATTATCTACATACTACATTTTGTGCTGTAGAAACATGGAATGAACATATCCACAGTTGATAAAATTTCAAGGCATATTTTTATGCTATGTAATATAATTGCATGTATGATCTCTATTTTCTCTATTATGTCAGACATCAAGTAGCCAATTGTAAATTACCTTTTAAAAGTGAGATTTGCAGGTGTAAGTATATAAAATTAAATAAAGTTTTGATTAATTAATTGGTGATTTTTATTAGTTAAATTGACCAATTAATTAATGGTTAATCTTAATTATTGGTCAAAACGACCATTTTTAATTGTTCTTCTCAGATGTATCCAGGTGACTAATTTTTTAGTCATTTCTACCAATCAGTTTTTACAGTGTATTGAGTCCGTATATAACACAACTAAGCTTTTACCTGACAATGTGATGTCCTTCAAACATGAATAGTCAATTATAATGTATATACCAGTCCCTCCACACGGTGAAGGATTTAATTTGTCGTCGCTTAAAGATAACCACAAGTCTTCACGTCCCTCTATCTTTTCAGCAACGTCACAAAATCCAGTTGTAGCGGTACAGTTACTTGTTGGCTTCGTGTTACACTCGTTACGTCCAACCACACGACCATATATGACATCATGAACACGGATTTTTGCAGCGTTCTTGCATTGAACTCGTTTCCTTTGAGTACAAATGACTTCTAAATAAATTGCAGAGTTAACAATTTTCAGTAATGTCAAATACTAGGAATACCATAGATGCAGTGAATAAAAAAAAGATAAACAAATTTCAGTGCGTTTACATCTATGTCAAATGAATTGCGTGCCATTGTTTATTTTGAACAGGGGCCGCGGAACCGGGGGCATTGGGGGCAAAGCCCCCCCCCCCTTTTTGAATGCGAGGTAAATGTGCCCTCTTCCTGGCTTGAAAGTGCCCTTTTTTCACGGAGCAGAGGTGCCTCTTTTTCATGGAATTGAAGTGCCCTTTCTTCATGGAATAGAACTTATAGAAGCACGTTTGCCATTTTTTGGGAACTGCAGAGCTAAGTTTTAAGCAAGCGTTTTAAAAATTAAACGCCTCCTTTAACTAATAAGAGAACTAAATATATCATTTGGAACCAGTTGGGGCGGCATACGGATGAAACACTAATAGCCTGTAATAGGAAAAATATATAAAACAAACAATGGCCGCGGAAGATAATTAAGTGGGGGGGGGGGGGGGGAATATTCATACATTCGCGTTCACAGACGGTGAAAACAATCGATTTCAAAAGAAATCAATGATGCGAAACACGAATATATGATATGTGAGCCCCCCTCACTTAACGATCTTCGGCGGCCCTTGAAAACAAAGTCAATCGAAATACAAAATGCCGGTCAAAACTTGCGACTCAAAACTTGCGACTATATTTATCTTTCTCGGCGATTAAGATCAAAAGATCTAAAAGGATAAAAATTTGTGACTTGTCAAGTGGGACTGTTTTCGCAGACGTCCGCCCGCTAGCTTAAACAATTAAAAATCGCAATTTATGATCCCCATTAGGCTATAAATTGTACGCCTACGCATTGCTCCCGGCGTATTGTTTTTCAGACCTTTGCTGTAATGCTGTTCTTCACTATAATAATAATTACTACAAATTCACGATATTCAATCAAAAGGTCTGGTCAAAATCATCATGCCTAGAGCTGCTAGGAGAAAACGCGAAAAAGAAAAAGAGCTTGTAGAAACAGCCAAAAAGATGCGAAAACTGACAAGTTTTTTTGGTACCGCTCCAACTAAAGAGGTTGTTGAACCCGACATGATAAACTCGGAGTCGGTTTCGACACTGCCGGCGCCAACTACGAAAACTTCACCAACCTTTCTATCTTATCATTCTGATTCCGAGTCAAGTTTGAGTGATCCTGGCTCCACATCTTGTTCAAGCATACCAGTCGCGCCCACGACTGAGCCATCTACTCCCACGAGTTATGACAACCTACCGTCTTTGCCAAGTTCTACGACTATCGTCCCATTTGTAGGACCTATTCCAACTGAATCACCGGAATGTTCGATAAGACAGGACTGTCAGCATTTGTGCTGTACAGACAGAAAGCCTTACCGCCGTCCTACCCAAGAAGAAATAAAGCGCACATCTATAAAGCAAACCACTAAAGGAGGATCGTCGAATGTACGAACATGTCCATCCTCTATATTTTTAAAATACGCTTGGGTCACATATTGTATGACGAAAGGGACTATTGCCTGTTACTTCTGTAAAAGAGCGATGCGTCAAGGCCTGATTACATTTAGTCATAACGGTGAAGTGCCAAGAAAAACTTAAAAAACACTCCCAGTCCAAATTTCATGCGGAGGCCACTGAGAAAGTTTTATTATTTGATGATTCGAAAAGCGATATCGCAGCGAAATTGGTTGGAGAATTAAAAAGAACCCAGGAAACTCGAAAGCGAATGTTGTTAAAACAACTTAGTAGCATTAGGTATTTGGCAGGCCCAGAGCTTGCAAGGAAAAACTGAAATTGAGGGTAACTTACGCCAGCTGCTAAAATTAAGAGCAGAAGATGTCCCTGAATTGCTGGAGTGGGTTGAAAACGGAAGATATCTCAGTCATGACATTATAACCGAGTTGATTAACTTGATGGGCAACGCAGTCCTGAGGTCTATAGTTGCAGATCTACGTAAGAAATCGCAGTTATTCAGCCTGATTGCAGACGAGTCTAGAGACATGAGCAACAAGGAACAATTAACATGTGTTTTGAGATGGATATCTACAACCGATTTATCCGTCCACGAAGATTTCCTCGGTATGTACGAGCTGGAGAAAACCGAGGCTAAAACAATCACCACTTCGTTGAAAAATATTTTGCTGAGATGCAATTTGACTATAGACGACTTTCGTCGGCAAACATATGATGGCGCAGCAAATATGGCTGGAAGTAGGAATGGAGTTGCAGCCCGAATATCTTCAGAAAATCCCCGCGCGCTATATTCACTGCGGTAACCACACACTTGATTTGGCTTTGCATGATTGTGTGAAAGAAAGCGAAATTATCAGCGATGCGTTGAAGGTCGTGCAAGATTTGGCCGTGTTTATTCGATCTTCACCAACACGAATAGTGCAGTACCAGCATATCGCGAAAGATATTAACGACAACGCCACGCAAGTTGAAGATCCGCATTTGCTGTGTCTAACTCGGTGGACGGTAAGAACGAAAGCTATCTCGGCTGTCTTGAACAATTACGAGGCTTTGTACTCCACAGTCCACATTACTTAGCATTGCCAAAGAATCTTTCAAGTCTACAGTACGTGACACAGCATCAGGTCTTGCTAGACAATTAAAGAAGTTTTCCACGTATTTTGGCTTAAGTTTTGCGCAGAATATCTTCAGTGTGTGTGAACAAGTTGCATCTACATTACAGAAGCCTTCAATTACAGCACAAACAACTGTTACTTGCGTCAATGCCTTAAAGACAAATTTGCAACGTCAACGAGACAACTTCCATTTGTTTTACGAGCAAGCACTCACTTCGAGCAAGGCCATCAACTTTGTTGAGAATCCTGAACTGTCAAGAACGAAGCAAATTTCGCGGCGATTTCAGCACGGAGATGGTGAGCAACATCATTTCCAATCCGCGAAGGATTTTCACCGGGCCTAATATGTTGAGGCAGTTGACTCGTGCATGGCAGCGTTAAAGGAACGTTTGGATCAAGAAATCTATTCCGTACTGATGAACATCGAAGCTGTGCTTATTAATGCATCGAATGGTTGTGTGTTTGAGTTAAATGATGCAGTGAAACGCCTTTGCAAAGATGACCTGGATTTTGATCAGTTGAAGGCAGAGTTAATGCTTCTTGAAGGAATTATCTCGCAGCGACTTCCAGAAGTAAAGATGGTGACATCAATTGACACTACTACCTCAATATTCTCGACCGAAGAAGCGGACTCGCAGATCGTCATGGCAATGTTCAACGTTGTCCGACTTTTGCAAATTTATCTTCTTGCCCTAATGAGCGCAGCCTCTGGAGAACGATCCTTTTCAAGCCAGCATCTTGTCAAAACGATGACGGCGGCACGATACAACTATCTTATTATTGCTGCGGAGCGAGCGAGCCTGAAGCGAGCGAGCGTAGCAGCAGCCTAATTTGTGCAGAGAGGGAGTTTTGAACTAAATTTTATTAAGCGCATGGAATTGTGGTCGTGCGCGTTTGCTATGCGCAGAGCACCCATTTTTAACTCGCTCATTTCCATGTGCTTTCTGTGCTATTGTATTGAATAGAAGGACAGAGTGAATTCCCATCGAAATTTAGAGCTTTTTCAAGTCTATTTTGACCATTAAAGGTAAGACATCTTGTTTGTATTTTGTATTACGATGCACTATCCAGTGGTCAAAACTTAAAAGCAAATGCCTTATCAAGGTTAAATTATATATGCGAGAGGAAGACAATTTGTTTTTCTGAATATATTCATTTTTTAAGTCTGTTGTTTGCGTTAATAGTCAAGTACTAGAATTTAAAACGAGTTTGTTATTCGCACGACAATATTAAATCTCGTATTAAATTGCAGTGGCATTTTAATATACATTCATAGTATCGCGTCTGTGAAACTGTATTAAAGCGCGTTTGTTTTGCCGATAATAATTTTCCAACATTACCATTTGTGCTAATAGTCAACTGTAATCGAAGTTAACAAACCACAGTTGAACAGAGACGCTGCATAATATATTCATGTTATGTTCTAAAACGCATGTGCTGTTCACGCGACATTATTTGCCGTGGAATTATGACAGTTTTAAATTTCGTGTGTTTGTGATCTAGCAAATATTTCCAACAAACATAATTATACAACAACTAAGTATTTCAGAGTTCACTGTAGCTGTAAGAAAATCGTTAGCGTATTATCCTTTATCGATAAGGCATTTGCTTTTCGACTTCGTTCATCCTTGACCCCATTTGACCCCTAATGCTTAAGCCAGCCTGAAACATGATATCTTTTGGCAGACAAACTGAGTCAAGCCGAGTGATGCACTGGCAGGCTAGTAATGCACACTATCTCACTGAATATATTTTGGGTTGCATAAATGTCATTTTCCAATAACCTATAAAATAATTAAAGCTCCGCAGCATTCCCTACCTTGCAGGTAACCTAGTTATGCATGTAAATAAGGCTAGAACCGATGAACTGGACTTAAGTTTGATTGACAAAGGCTTTGTTCTGAAAAACGAACGTAGAGTTCGATTTTTCGGTAAATTTTAATAAAATCGCATTGCTTATAATAAAAATTGTTTATTTAATGAATTTCAGTTTGTGAGGATTTAGGACACTTGCAGAGCAATAGAGAATGTACCATATGCATATCATCCAACTGAGAATGTTCATGACTGCTTTTGTGACTTGACTATAATTCATGAAAGTATATATATCCATTATACAAAGATATTGTAGCAGGCAAAACTCAAGTGCCCCTTTCGGTAAGTGCCCCCCCCCCCACTTTTGAGGTGCTTCCGCGGCCCCTGATTTTGAAGATGTCGGCTAAGCTAGCATGCATGGTCTTCCTGTAATTTCCATGCGCAAACTCGAAATTTATTCAATATACCGGTAATTTCTTTTGGAAAGCCTTAAAAAGGTTAAATTCTAGTAATATATTCTATTTTAAAGCTTCTTTATGTAAGATCAAAATTGTGATCACAAGCGGCATTACGACCAGTTCTGGGGTAACCGATTAACGAATCAATATGTCGATATTTTGGCTGTTGGTGCAAGCCTTGTTTGGAAAATTGTTGCAAGCAGTGCGAAAGATCGAAAAGTAGGCGCCAATATTGACTTTTTGTTTTTTTTTACGGTCTGTGAACACGAATGTACAAATATTAGTCCCCCCTGTCACACACACACACACACAAATCGATTTCTGCGGTAGCCAATGTGGGCCTCAGTGTTTATATGTATGCTTCAACTTCCGTAGCAATAATATATACCATTAAAATACATTTTTAATCGAGATACGATTTTAAAATGTGTTGTATTGCCTGTGTCGATAGCGACCTAAAATAGTTAGTCGAGCAATTGAACAAGCGCTGACTGATAGTGAATGCAATCTTGAAACAGTCGAACGTCATTCAGGTATTTGACATTTTGCAACGCTAGCGTACGACTGTAAATAAATTATGCTTAAAGAAATCCTAGCCATATGCTGTGCCTGACATGTTCACACTGCTTTTAATAACGAGACTGCACAGAACAAAAACTGAAAGTTCATCTTTATAAAGATACAAAATGTTTACATTCATAAACAAACTACCAATTTAGCGAATTACCATATATTCGTATTGCTGAATACCGCTCTATATTGTTTCCAAAACGTAATATATGTTACCTTCCTCAGCTTTGGAATGGCTTATCCACAAGCAGACCAAAAAACCAAGCGTCTTCAACCAAGGTTTTGACTGCATTTTAACTTTTAACTCTGTCCATATAGAATTGCCATTCAATACTTCCGCTTTAGTCACAAGAACGTATTTTCATTTGAATACCCGTCACAAGCGGTCTAACTACAAAGTGAAAGATTCTTTGACCCCGCCATGTCGCACAATGGTTTCACATTTTGGAAACCAAATTTGTAAGCCAATTTAAAATTCCTTTCTCGCAAGATAAAATAAGTACAAGGCTTGCAAGCCAAGGAATGCGGAAAACACAAGACCTAAATTTGTTGATTTATTACTCATTGACATTGTACGATGATACGAAACTATTCTAGTATTTAGGGCCCGGGCACACTGAGTACACCTTGATTCGATCTAATTTAGATCGATCTCGAACCGATCCGAACGCTCAAGCTGTCTGTGTGGAGTGCCACATTTGCACAAAAACATTAGTAAGTTATGCAACCGATTAACTCATAATAGTGTGCTAAACAAAGAACTTAATCGCTCCAGAATTTGAGCCCATATATTCGACACCACGTCTGAAGATGGTTTAGTTCAAATCGATCTCGGGTCGATCTAAATTGCTAGTGTGAACGACTTGGCACCCACGCACGTATTCTCATGCAGGCAAATCAGTTTTATGAATGGCTGTCACCTCGATCAACCTTCAGTAATTCCGCGTATGACAAAAACATGCATGCAATAATTGTTTATTATCACTGTTCATTACAATCTGAATAAAAATGAGTTGAGAATTAAAATTTTACTTCTATGGTTAGTTTTGCGTAGAGAAAAGAAAATTGCTGTAATATTAAATTTTCACTTAAATATTTGCGTCATTTATGGTTATTACCTAGATTATGTTAAATGGACACCGCAGATAAGTAGAGAACAACAAAATATTCTTCAATTGTCCCGAGCGGGAGATGAACTGGCATCTTTGGGTTTCTAAACCGCCGCTCTACCAATTGAGCAATCGAGCCAGTCGGGGTCAAGCCCGCTGGGATTAGTAGCCAGTCCTATTTAAATTAAGTACACGAAATCCTTTTTGAGGATCTTTCTCATAACTCGTCTGAGGTTGATTCGGAAAAAGCCATTACCTGTAGGTCATTTGCAACAAATTACAAATATATTGTCAACGTTATCCAATTCCATACCTGGTGTCATACCTCTTTATCTGAAATTAGGCGACCTTTCATGAAAATATTCCTTGCTCCTGCATATTTGCTGCTAAAAATAAACAGGAGAGATTTAAAAAATCGCATTAAAAAATATATCAAAAATTATTAAAAAAAACTGATTTATAAAGACGAATATTGAACCGATAACGATGTTGATTAAAAAATTGAAAATAAACAGCAAATTACGTGCAAGTTTTTAGGGTTAATTAATATAGACAATCAACCATTCACAATATTGATAATTCTTCACAAAACTAATCTGAGCATTTCTAAGACCATATTTTCATTCCTTGAGATATATTCTATCTGTAACCGCGAACAACAATATAGTACAACATAGTGAGCAAATGAATCGTTAACAAACCTTTATAAACTGAAAGATAATGTCCATAATGTCCATTGGGTAATGTAATTCTTTGTCTGCATTTTGAACTGCAATATTTTCAAAAAGGCGATTTGCTACCCCCCCCCCCCCCCCCCCCCCCCGTCATCGCCAGTCTGTTAATCTGTATTCATAATTAATTTTGAAGTTCGAAGTTCATCACCGCAATCTTGCTACTGCAGGTCCAATGTGCTTTGCGGGTGTCATTTTCCGTAAATGACATCTTGGGAATGCTGATTGTCCGCCATCTTGGTGCACCAAATTCGTCATTTATTGTTACTTATTTCAAAATGAAAACTATACATCCTGTAGTAGAAATCTATAGCATTGCTGCTCAAGTGAGGCCATCCAACATGGCCTCAAGTCTATAAAAACATGACGCGCTTTCCGCTTTAAAACCCAACAATAGATGTGCAGCTATCCAGCTTTAATACATATCAATGTTCTACGTGGGCCAACGGAAACTGGGCAAATTAAAATCTCATTTCCAGGGCCTTTTCTAAAAATGTGCCGAAGAGAAAAGCTCTGGGACCGGCTGGATTTTAAAAACAAGAATCATAGTTTTGAATAAATCAGCAAGAAATTAAATAAGCGAAATAATTTTCAAGATGGCCTGCACATCGAAATGGTTGAACACTTGTTTTTATCTGTTTAAATCAGTCTTAGTTAAATGCTTTCCCTATCTAACGGTACTAAATAAATTCGATGTAGTTCGTTTTCATATCAAATGGATTTAGGAGATCTTTATTTCAACTCAAAGCAATGATCTTTTAGCCTTCTTGTGTTTTTGAAATCACCTTATATTTGAAAACACAACACTGCAATTGTACTGACATCTTGTACTCGACGCAATTAGTATGTAAATATACGTGCGAGGTAACTGTGCGGTATAACTGTGCGAGGTAATTGACAAATGATATTGCAGAAGTTGCCAGCTGGTGCCATGCAGGGAGTTCACCCTCCTTCGCATTTTCAGTTGCCTAGAAACCAGGTTAGGTATACTCGTAAAACTGTGTACTCATAAGCATTCTTGCCAGGTGGAATCCTATTATTGGGACTGAACGTTAAAACAAGTTAAACTACATTTACCATTAGTTAAACTACATTTTTGTGATGATCGCTATCAAAAGTTTAAATAGATGTCGGAATTACATATCCTGCTGTTAAATCGTTATCTCCCTTGCATGTTGGAGCGATTGGTAAACATTTGGAGCCTCTCTGTTTTCGTGTAGGGACATGTAGGTCAATGACTCGTCATCATCACCATTATTTGAATACTGTGGATCAGCAGTTATTGCCGAAGATTGTAGAGACTGGTAAACGCTTTCGGGACCTCTGTTGTCGCTTAAGGACATGTAAGTCGACGAATCCGCATGTAAGTTTCCTTTCGCTGTTTGTATGACGTGCGTGAATTCTTGGCTTCCTGAAGGATCTAAAATGGAGGCAGTACTTCTAGCAAAATGGCGAGCTGGCATGGGCTGAGAAGTATTATCAGTGCAACAACGGCATGGGCACAAAAACTATATATGATAATTACTAATCTATGCACTCATATAACCTACATACTTAAACCAACCTGCCCCTATGGGAAGAAACCGGAGTATACCCGGCGAAAACCCACTATTATATATTAGGCATAACGTTGTCTGAGATCCAACCTCATTGGGACCACCGAGCCCCCTACGAAAGACAACACCAGCTTTTCTAGTAACCCAAGAATTGCATTAATGATATCATCGTCCCCGGCGTTTTGATAATTATTTTGATTTCTGAATAAAACACGTATCTGCAAATTATTTCTAGATAACTTGATTTGTTTTGACTAACATAAAATACTTAATTGTTTAGTTTTGTATAAACACCATGCACATAAACTTATCATTGCAAAGCTAGCTTTCGATTCGTAAGATCGGACGTGCAGTCCATTATTGGGAATATTGCCTCTGATTAAGATCTGAGCATAGGGTTCGAAAGCTTAGCAATCACAAATTTATGTGATGTTTCTACAAAAAAATTTAGGTGGTGTTCCTTGCTTATGTGGTCGTCGAGCTTTCGGAAATAAACGACAATGTAGTTTCTAAATAACCAGTGGTTCTAAATATTTACCTTTCACATTGCTGTATATTTCTTCTACTGTTTCCGATTTCGTATCTTTGTCCAGTGTACAATCCATGGTCTCGTAAAGGCTGGCGTCAGCAGCTACGTTCTCCATGCCAAGGGACTGATTCGGGTCATAGTTATCGTTCAGGACCACTTCGTTAAAATGGCTGCTTTTGTTTCCCGCATTATTATCTCTGGTCGTTTTGTTGCTGCTACCCTTCCTCGCCCTTGTAGTTCTGAAAATAAAATAAATCAGAGAAATTTAAATATGCTAATACATTGATTTTTTCTTATTTACATTAAAGCTATTATAATACTAGAAGTACTTTTATATCATTACTTCATCTTTCGCGAGAAGCATATCAACATGGCCAGAATGATGATGATGACCGCTGCACCAGCAATTCCAATTCCAATCCATTTTGCTGTTTCTGATAAAATTAAGATAAGTCAATTCTAATTCTGTTAATATTGCAATCTCGTTGGTTCAATACGATGCCATACCACAATATACTATAAAATTCTATACCATATCTTGGTGGTCCACTTGGTGCTAAAATTGATAAAAGAATTAAGGAAGGACAGGTCAGAGGCTTGGTTTAACACAACCTGATGATAAAGCAACGCTTCATGGAAAAAGCTATCATTGCATTTGTAATTTTATGAATGTAATTTTAAGGACTGGATACTACTCACCAGCCTGTTTTGTCTCAAAATGTAACTTTATTTCTTCATCAAAGCATTCCTCCAGACCAACGGTTTTTACTATGCAGGTATAACGGTGATGTGGCAACAGGTTTAATATGAGCAGATATAGTTCCGTGGTTTTGAAATACTGAATATCACGATCTGCATCGCTTGTTATGGTGACTGAATAATTCATGTCTGGAGAATTTGCGGGAAGAAGTACGGGAAGCCAAGATATTAGCACCGAATTTGAAGTTAGGTTATTGGTCGTGATGTTTCGCGGATTGCACCGAGGTATTTCTAAACGTAAATTTTTGATAATTATTTTTGATCTTAATGATACTAATAAAAAAGGTATACCAGGGTAACTCATCAAGGAGAATGGAAAAATAAATTATCCAATTACAGGGGCGTATTTATGTTGTTTTCCAGAAACGTTTCGATTTATGGTCCGTTTCAATTCTGTTGATAAATTTACCGACGATTTTCAATCAGTACACCGGCGATGTATGTTTTTTTCCGACATAAACACTGTTGGTACCGAAGAGGTTAGCGCCACGCACTAGGGACGTTTGGAATGCCGATATACTAAAAATATCGCTGTATGTTTTGATACATCGATAGTTTCTGATACATCGAAGTTTCAGTTATACCAAGATTTTTGAGATGTCGAAACTTCGATATGGCAGTATAATCGATTTTTATAATGGTTAATGCTAAACAGGACTAAACCAAGTAACTTCGAATGCTAGTATCAGAGTGGATCGTCACCTTATGGTAGCCAGTAGTTTTTCTTTTTCAAATTGGCATTCCTTCGAATGGTAAGGTTAGCACAAGACGCTCGGTATAGTGATAACGTGGTAAATTTTTTTCGGTATGCCAATACCGTAAAAATCTCTGTTCCCCCCCCCCCCCCCCTCCTACCCGCTTGGCATATCCCCACTATAACGAAAAGTAGAGCATAGTTTCACCTTTTCCACACAATTCCACCCTTAAACAAGGAATACGCTGCCATGTTTTAGGAATGAATCTCACTTTTTCTGCGTGAATTGGTGAATCTAGGTCTCTTCTTATTACATTGTGTGTTTCATGATTAGTATTGCCAAATATCAACTGAAAATACGAAAAATATATTGTTATTAAATAATACAGTTAAAACATACTAAAACATATTTTGAATAGTGTATTCAAGCAAGTGTCCCTGTTACTCAAGAAAGTGGACGTGTACCTCCTATAACCCTTGTCGGAAAGCTAATTTATCGAGATATTTGCGACGCGAAATTACCATGAGATGAAACACTGTCACAACCGTTGAAGAAGCAAAGAGGAAAATGAACGATTCCCTTTAACCCTTAACTATGCCTCGTTACTTTCACCACACAAACATCCAGTATCACAGCTCACCATACACGGCTTCGGTGACGCCATTTCCAGTAGAGTATGCGCTGTTGTTTACGCTGTAGTC
The DNA here is from genome assembly GCA_963855995.1 of Muricea muricata. Taxonomy (NCBI): domain Eukaryota; kingdom Metazoa; phylum Cnidaria; class Anthozoa; order Malacalcyonacea; family Plexauridae; genus Muricea; species Muricea muricata. The sequence goes on from OY979730.1 coordinate 3,645,465, forward strand.
AATCAAGAAGGGCAAGCCACCCACAAACTAGTTTGTGCTAAATCAAGAATCGCGAAGAGAAACTTGACGATCCCTCAACTGGAAATGGTACCGGGAGATATGGTAGCAAACCTCGTGAGCAATGTGCAAGCAGCAGTTGGTAACTTCCATTAAGTAACCCTTCATTGTTGGCTCGAGTCAACGGTAGCACTTTACTAGATAAACGACCTAGGCAAATATCAGCAGTTTGTAGCCAGTCGTGTCAACAAGATCCGAAAACACAACCAGATCATTTGGCATCACGTTCCAACAACCGATACTCCAGCAGACATCTGTAGTCGGGGAGGAAACATCGTGACCAGTGAGTTATGGAAGAAGAGTCCGTCTTGTTTAAGTAGCCCATCTGAGTTGCCGCCAGACAAGCGACTGAAAGCAAGTCCAGAAAGTAAAGGGGAGGGAATTTGAACATCATATTGGAGTGCTCAAAACCACGTTTCGTAAGGCCATCAGCAATGGCACTTTGAATTGGACGGAACTTGAAGAAGTAGTCTTAGACATCGAAATCAACATCAATAATCGTCCGTCAAACTACGTTGAGGACGACATCGAGTTACCAGTTCTTACTGCTAATTCTATCCTGCACATAAATCTAGCCTATACAGCTGAAGATGTTCACAACATCCCAAAGCAAGAACAAATTAATTTAAGAAGTTTACAATTAAGAAGTATAAAACATTTTTCGTGTTGATATACAGTTATATCAACACGAGGGGGAAATTGGAAAAACAAGAAATTGTGTTTTCACATAATTTCGAGTTATATTTTTTTTATAATACAGCAATGTCAAAAGCCCCAAGGATACGAAAAATTTCCGTGTTTACAAATGGCGGGAAATTTTCCATGCTTACATTGAGTTGTGTAAACAAGTACGGCTCTCAACAATCAGCGTTCAGAATTCACAAAAGCTATATTATAAGGATGATTATGAACTACAAATTATGAACCCCTTAACCAGCGTTCGCCAGGAAATAACTGAATGTAAAAAGTTCCAACCTTTTGCGTTCCTACAGAAGCATACTTCCATGTATATCCGCTGACAATGTATGAAAGCATATAAGACGTCACATAGCCCAATTCTCCACCAACAGTAGCAACTGCCGATAGAGAGAAAATCCCCGGTAGCGTAATCTCGAGGAATTGATTCTCGTAGGCTACACTTTCTGGCAAACACCAAGCTTGTAGGTTGTACAAACGTCCGGAACTGGGACCATAACCTGGAAACCGCGCGGCGCTTGCATTAAAGATGGAATCTGGAAACAAAGCATTGTCTTCAAGTAGTCCATTAGAGCAAATGGAACCTAAAACAAAATAAAACGAAATAAAACAAAGTCATAACCGCACAAAACCAATTAGTGTATTCCGTAAGGTTGCTCCTCAGACCGTAGCTAGGAACCAAAAAGACGACCATTATTATGAATAATTTTGATACTTCACCGGCATTTTTGTTGCCAAACTACTTACATTTAACGAATATATCATCTGCATGTTTACAACCGCTATTCTTCCAGTTACTATGTGGACAAAATACTAAGGACTTTTCGTCACCACTACATTTCACATCTTTTAACCAAATCTTCCCACTGGCTGTGTCACCATCCCAACTGCCTTGGTTTAAGACGTCATGAAAACCAAGTTCTCGACAAGCAACCCTGGAACTGCGGCCTTCAAAGGATGGACTAAAACCACACACTGTTCCCCATATGCCCAAATGAAAGACTTCTAACCGTCCTTTAAGAGGTATATCAGAACCACCAAGACGAATATATGGCTGACCTGCAGAAAAACGAAATCATTTTTTATAATAGAAAAACAAAAACCGGCAAGGATATCATTTTATACAATTTCCGAAAGGCATGAGAGGTTATACTAGCACGACGAAATATAGTTGTTTGTGCCCTTTTTAAGAGAAAATAACAAAGTTGCATTCTATTTGATTTTGACATGAAGCCACCGCAACGTGCAATTCGTGATTAGCCGCGTGAGCAAAAGTAAATGTAATGATGACAGTTATGGAAAATGAAAGGTTCAGCTTGTTCTCATCATTAATATTTAAAAACTGTTAAAAAATAATATATTAACCCACATGTAACACTGATATCATTTCCTTTCCGGCATATGTTCTTGCCATCAATAATTATCTGAGGACAATCGTTCAATGAACCCTCAGTTCCGGAACAGTTGTATCTTCGCTCCACCGTCTTTCCTTCATTTATGCTCGCGATGTTTCCCAGATAAGAGTTGTTCCAGTGTGATTCATCAACTCCAGGGTATCCAAGCTGTATACAAGCAACATTGGCATCATTCATTGACCACGTGGGATTACACAACGTTTCAGTGCTATTAACTATGTATCCCTGATATGGAAGATTGGAACCAACCAATTCAATTCTGGTTCGACTCTGGTTACCTGAAGAAAAAGAAAATCATTTTTGCCTCAGTAATCTCAAATGGCAATGGATTGATCTTTATTTCTGTGGCAAGACAGTCGTTCCAACATAACCATTCGACTAATTATACCGCCTATTCATTTACTTAGTTCACATTTTTTTACTTTGCCACAAAGGTCAACATCACAACAGTGTGAGCTAATTACCGCAGGCTCGTAACAGCAACACCCTATTAATTTCCTTGCATACACATACTTAAATGTTTCAAACTAACTACAAAACTACAGTGCGACTCACGATATTACTTGTATGAGATATTTATGCCGTACGTATTCAAAATGAGCATTGCCATTCATTAAAACTTACGAACATCAAAACAAAGTTGTGAGAAGATCTTTACCATGTTGATATTTGATGTTAGTCACATGACTGAAAAAATATGGCGTTGTTCCATATTTGAGGCGGACCACGCTATTAGTTCTAAAAATATGATAACACGACAGGACGTCGTTTTTAACTTAATTGGAAGTGGAAATGAGATTCTTTAAGCAAAAACAGCATATGTAACAACAAGAGATTGTTTTAGCTAGAAAATAAACTAACTTGGTGTCATAGTTGAAGGATTTTTCAAAGATGACGTGGAACGGTGGAAAAGAGGTATTCTGGACTTCTAAAATGGATAAGAATGGGAGGTATTAGGCGTTTGAAGAAGAACTGTTCGTAAATTATCATGATAAACGTCTATCAACATTTTGAGAAAGTTTGCTTTGCCATATATCTTCAAAACTAGCAATGATGGATTCCTGGTAAGCAATAATAATTCTAAAAGTACCTCCACTGGTGTTGTGGAATAAACGCTTGGCACTGAATTGAGGCAAAAAAATGCTTGAGGGCACAACAGGTCGAAACCGACAAGACAGACAAGTCGAGATCAACATGATAATTCCCTAATGCTGGAAAAGGAACTTCTGATGAAAAGTTTTAGGTACCTGCCAAAGAAGTGGTAGAACGATCATTTAGATCCGTTTATTAGCAACCAACATGTCTTCATATGTGCTTAAATGTGCAAAAGAGATCTCTGATCCCTATTTCCGCTGTTACCAGCAGAACTCGTTTACTTTAGAACTTTTTTGTTGACTCCTTAGCCTCGCTGGTCACATACCATCATTGAATATCAATAATCTAACCCATGCATGCATTTCCAAGCTTTATCATGCTGATTTCGTCTGGCCGTCAAAAAGACAAACTTCTGTTGTGCTCTCAAGCATATTTTTGCCTCAATCCAGTGCCAAACGTTCATTCCACGACACCAGTGGAGGTACTTTTAGAATTATTATTGCTTACCAGGAATCCATCATTGCTAGTTTCGAAGATATATGGCAAAGCAAACTTTCTCAAAATGTTGATAGACGTTTATCATGATAATTTACGAACAGTTCTCCTTCAAACACCTAATACCTCCCACTCTTATCCATTTTAGAAATCCAGAATCCCTCTTTTCCACCGTTCCACATAATCTTTGAAAAATCCTTCAACTATGACACCAAGTTCGTTTATTTTCTAGCTAAAGCATTCTCTCATAGTTACCTATGCTGTTTTTGGTTAAAGAATCTCGTTTCCACTTCCAATTAAGTTAAAAACGACGTCTTATCGTGTTATCATATTTTTAAAGCTAATAGCGTGGTCCGCCTGAAATATGGAACAGCGCCATATTTTTTCAGTCATGGGACTAACATCAAATATCAACATCGTAAAGATCCTCTCACAACTTTGTTTTGATGTTCGTAAGTTTTAATGAATGGTAATGCTCATTTTGAATACGTACGGCATAAATATCTCATACAAGTAATATGGTGAGTCGCACTGTAAAAAGAAACGTAAAATTTCCGGCTGTCAGCTCCTGGTAAACACACAGACCAATACGTTTCGGTTCCGAATTCTGGTCGCAAATTCTCACATCATTTTCGAAATACAATGAAGTTGAAAGTAGGGAAAGAGATTTCCAGAGACATACCTAGAACACTAGTTCCATATACTTCTACTTCGCACAGTATTAGTAGTTTGTTTTCTCCTGGTATAAAAACTGTTACATACCGACCAATAACCTCCGGCACACACGAGACAATGCCCTCCTGAGAAGAAAAAAACCAGAGATCACGTTTAGTAGCGGCGATAACCAGTACAGTGACAAATTTGAAATAAAATAAAATTATGTGCCGTGATAAAAACGCATTCTGTATTTTTTTGACAATTAATATCCACTGCGTCCAGTCGTAAAATGTTTTTACAGCTGAATATCATGCAACATGACGTTGAATGTTTAGCCTGATCACAGATACAAGTTTAATTTCGCCAGTCTGACAATTTTTAGCTTGGTTGGAAAGGCGAAACGTAGGTTTGATAAAATATTAATGTCGTCAAAAGTGCCTTCCATCAATTTTGTAACAATGATGATTGACACATTTTTGAATGTTTTATAACACCTAAAATAGCAACGACGATCGTAAATAAATCATATTTTTGCAATAACTATCACTTTAGCGTCTTGAAAATCATTTAAAACATTTCTTTGTAAGGCTGACAAGGCACGTACATTGATATTAAACAACAAAATTCTAAACTTTGAACGATTTGAGCTTAGTGGTCGTGCAATATAAAACTGACATATCAGTCTAGCTATTCTCTGCTGGTCGTGTAATTTTGAAGACGGGTGTAATTCAGTTAAATTGTTTTAGCAATTTCAAAATTCAACAAGCAACCAATCACAACCTATTTCCTTGTCAGTTCGCCAGTCAGTTTTGTCGATCGCCAGAAGGTCGACTTTCATGCCCTAATTAAGGAAACCTCAATAAGCCTGAATATATGTTCCATGCCTGGAAAGATACAATTTCAATCGTTTAAACATATTTTATTTTGTTCACAACGCGCGCACGCATTTAGTCAAAGGTTAGCCGTCCAATTGCAATTGCGCTCTTCCGGTTTACTTCGTCTAAACTCTTGGGCGAAGGAGAGTGCAAATACTGCAGAGCCTTGTTTTTGGGGGTGAGGCTCTGCTGACAGAGTATGGTTGACCTTGGATACGCAATTTTTTATGCTCTAGTTTACTGTTGTAATGAATACGACAAATCGTGTTGAATTTGCATTTATTATGAGATAAAAACATAAAATAGGGCGCGAACTACGATTTTTACTGCATGCTGTAAAAATTCGAATTTAATAGTAAAATGGCGTAATTTTGGATAAATATATTATTTACTTAAGCATAGTAAAAAAGAAATGCATTTTTTCTTCGGATCTTGTTTTTAGAGAAAAAAGATTGCGTGCTGTATTTACCTGGTTTGAGGGAATATGTTGTTGGGATCCACATCTTTTGCTTGTTATGCCATTATTTTTCAAACTATCTCCGATGCGTATTTCAAATCCACAAAGTCGTTTACCAATATTGACTCTATTCACAATTTTGACATGAGTGACTGCAATACGTTGTTCCAAGTCGACTCTCCACCAAGGATTTTGTGTGGATACAGTGTGGGTACAGGATTTAAAATACTTGTTTTTATTGCCATCTACAGCTTTTGAAGCACTTAGACTACCAAAGGTCGTTGACTGCTTTGTAGGCTTTGTCAATGCAAAGTTTTCTCCTGGTTAAAATGAATATGGATATATTAGGCATTACATTGCATGCTACTTTGGATGAACTTGCCATCCCAGTCATGGATATAGGTGTACCTGTCACTTTAACCAGAAGCAGATGGTCTTTCTTAGTAAAGTCGTCAGTAAGAACTGACACTTTTATGTTGACTAAAAGCTATATATGTGTGTTTGACATAAAGTAAACACATGATTGCAAATGAGGCAATAAAAATTACTAAATGCAGGTCGCGCGATTTCTTAAAATTACAATGAGCACCTGAACCATAGAAATAATAGATATAGAATGCGTACTCCTATCTTTTCTCAGTGAAAATTTTGTCTTCACAAAATGGCGGATTTATAAAGGCATTTTGACTAGTTCCAGACTCCTATGGGAGGGAATTTTGCGCGGTTGCGAGGAGTGCGATTGTTTTTTTGTCAAGCAAAGTTTACAGAAAGATAAAAATTCGTGACTTTACATGGAAAAATGGTTCATAAAAACTTTTAAACAAAGGAAAACGAATTTTATGAGTTTTTTACGAGAAAAGATTGCTGCAAAAGCCGAAAAAGGTAAAACTCAAAAACAGAGTCAGAGGATGAAAAACAATCTCAACAGGTGTGTTTTAGCGTTTTAAAATACATATATATATATATATAAACAGTTACGATAATTGATAGTTACAAAGAACGAAATGGTTACCTTTGTTGGTTTTTGTCTGTGTTTCTTAAGAAAATATATTTAAAAGGCATGCAATTTGGCAATGACAATTTCAAGTAAACGATATTTGCTCATACAATTACATTTTACACTCAACATAATAGTTTACTATAGTTTACATAGCTGCTGTTTTTTGAAACGGAAACTTAAAGATATATTATTAAGCTTCAAAAGTCAATGAAAAAACGATTATTTGGCCACTTTGGCTTTGTTCACAGCGAAATTTTTAGTCATGCTTCGGGAGTGCAAAATGTTTCAAAATTAAATCATCTTTACGCAAAACTACAACAGTTTTTTGTGTTAAATACACGACTATATGAAAAACTATCTTTATTTCATTTTGTTTCTTCAAGAGCACTATATTCTAAACTGTAAATGTGATACTATTTAAGTGATTTATTTATGATGAACTTTGTATATACACTCTGCAGTTCAACTCCTGGTCAAATTCAATATGGCGGATTTAAAAGGGCACTTGCGAAAAAAAGTGGAGACATGATTCGTGACCGAGTACGCATTTTATATCTATTATTTCTATGACCTGAACGCATACTCCGGTTTGAGTTATAAAGTATTGCAACAGCTGGGGTCTGCAAAAAGGGCAAGGATAAATTATGGATATGAACGATGAATTCGCGAGAGTATTAAAACTGATCGGTTGAAACAATACCGACCAATTTAAAAGGTTGTAATGCTAAATAGGCCATGAATTGAAAAAGTTGAATGTTTATTTGTCATTTAGTAAGTTAGTTGAGTAACATTTTCTGCGTGTTATTTTAGTTGCAAATCATACGACAGTCGTTTATCGAGGATAATCTTACAATATATACCCACTTTTACTACTACTACTACTACTACTACTACTACTACTACTACTACTACTACCACTACCACTACTACCACTACCACTACCACTACCACTACGACTACTACCACTACCACTACCACTACGACTACTACTACTGCTACTACTATTATTACTACTACTATTATTACTACTACTATTATTACTAATACTACTACTATTATTACTACTACTATTATTACTACTACTACTACTACTACTATTATTACTACTACTACTACTACTACTATATACATACATATGAACATGCTCTACGTATGTGAAAGTTTGTTTCATAATATCTCTGGATATTGTGAATATTCAAATTCATTTTGGTATTTTAGTTGTACAATTTATACATTACTAATTGTGTGAAAGCTACTCATAGCCATGAAGATTTAATTTAATTTCCAATAAAAAATGGTATTAGCTTGAGCTAATGTTGTGGTCATCTTACATTTTACTTGGTATTTCTACTACCAAATACCTTTCCCCAATTGTTTTTGGATAAATATTTCAACTATTCTTGCCCAGAAAAATGTGGGAATACCTGTTCAAATGACAAGAAACTCGTCATCGCCGTTAATTGGCAGAACAATTCGAATAGACATTTTATTGATTAGTTTACAGTGTATAGAAGTTGATACAATGATTAGAAATTATCATTAAAGAAATATTTATTTTGCAGTTCTAATTTGACTACTAATATTTACATTACAAGTCTTATTCAGTATCTGATATCTCAAAATACCAGCATTTCTTTATGCTAGGAAAATCCAACTCTTACATTAAACGTTCGACCAGGTCCTACTAACCACCGCCAGAGACAACCCAGGAAAATATTTTACCGCCCGGCAGTGGTGAAAATACCGCCCGGTGAAAACTAACACAGCTGTCATTTCGTTATATTTTGACTGTTTACACTTTACAATCAATTTGAAATTGCTTTTCCGCGAGCGGTTGCGAACTTGCAAAATTCATAGTTTCAAAGTTCATGTGGTTCACAAGCAGGTTTGTAAACGAACTACCAAATAAAACGAGCCAATCATTTGCTCAGTTCGCAAACTTGCTTGTAATTTCATTATGAACTTTCGCAGCAAAATAAAGTTTCAATCTGAAATTTAATGTCAAAAACAAACTACATACACGCAAACAAACACGCATGCATGAATAAACTGCTGATTTTCATGGGGGTGTACAAAACATGAAATAAATACTAAGAAAACTATTTACAATTACCCTATTTTACTAGCCATTTTCACCTGGAGCCTATTTTTTAAGGAAATCAGAGCAAGTTACCGCCGTAAAATATTTTCCCGGGCGGTATTTAGTATACGTAGAACCACATTAGACCATCGACTACATAACAGTCCCGAAGAAAATCTCGTCTTTAATATGTACTTGATTGAACAGATTTCTATCGCCTCAGTTCTCGCAATAAAAATATTTGCAGTGTTCTGTTAGGGGTAAAAAGCCCTAAAGGTTTCCAATATTTTTTAAACATTTGCTGCTACACAGCTGGCACAGGACATTGACTCGTCCATTCACTATTCCAGGCAATCAATATGTTAAGACAATTGTGTTGAAGGCAATCTTTCAGTGTCAATCCTTACATTTAGCTACAAGTGTGATATTAACTTAAATGCAGATTATCTAATGACTATATGCAACTAAATTAAGGCGGGGGTTAACCTTAAATGTAGTCGTTGAATTCAAAAGGCTATAACTAGTCATAATTAAGTGCAAACTATGGCAAACTATATATCAGAAGAAAGCTTATGACCCAAGGATTATGAATATTTAATTTATACTATCATTATATACATTGTAATCTGACACCGGCCACCACATGCTGAGACATACCTAAGTCTATTTCAGAAAAGATTTCAGATCAGGTATTGTATCAAATCACCCAATTTTTATGGCAAATGAGAGATTAGGCATGTCTTTCTTGGATATGCATAGAACTTTTTTTTATCTTTTAACAAACGGACACAGCAGCTGGTCAAAATACATGGTCGAAATTGGGGAAACAATTTCTTCAATAATTTCCTTAAAATATAACATATTAAAATTCTCTATGCTTATCCAAGAGAGGACTGTGAGAGCAACATCCTCTGAAAATTTCATTAAAATTGAGTAAATAGAGAAGAAGTTATCCTTTCTCAACTGTGAAAAACCAGCGTTATGAGAAAATGAGCTTTAAAGTTTGCAATACCTAAATATCCCACATGTTAACCTACAATTCAACTTTTTTTCTGTTTTTAGAAGCATACAATATATGTTAATACTGTTCAGAACCCTCCTGCTTCATAGGTTACACCTTCTGCTTCACAAAGAGTTTCTTCTCTTCTTGTTCTTAGCATCGCTTCACCTTTACGTCGCTTCCTCTCTTTATTTGTTGCCTGCAAATCCGACTTTCGTAATTGTTTCTTGTCATGGGTAAATGATGCTCTCCTTGTGGGCTCACCAGTATTTCCAGAATTGCCACCAGTTGCTTCTGATATGCAGGCTTGGAAATACAGGGCATATTCATTATGCTACAAAATGATGCCAAACCTTCATAACCACCTCCAGTCTCCAGAGAGTGGTAAACTGCTCTTCGGTTGACATCATATGACAATCCCTTTTCAGTTATGCTGTTCATTGTTCAAAGAATCAAGGAACGTCTCTTCATTGCATGAACTTACAGGATATTGATAGCTCACTTTTCACTGACAGCCCATACCTTCGAGCAGGGTCTTCGCCCAATGTGATATTACCTAGATGATAAGAAGAAACTATGTGACCTGTTGGCAAAATTTCTGTGGACAGTAGTTGACTAAAACATCTATTTCAATGTAGATTTATATAGTAAAGTATACTGCTTTAAAATATTTTCAAATGCACAACAGTGATATTGGTTAAAACAAATAGGGAATTTTGATAACTGAGATTCTGACCTATAATTATGATCAGTATAATAATTTCTATACTATTAATTATTAAATACCTTCTTCACATCCACGAAACTCTGATAACAGAGAGTTTAAATTCTTTAAGCTTATCAGCCTGTATTCGTCCTCATTTAAACCTGTAAGTTGTGGCTGTTTGGCATCAGCAATGTTCATTTTTTCCTGTAGGCACCGACACACGTGGGTTCGTTGTTATCATCATCTTGTGTTGATGTTTCTGGCGTCTGTGTCGTCTCCGCTATACTTTCTGATCTTTCACTAGTCGTTTTGTTATACCTCTGAACACCAGAGAATCCTTTCTTTTTTTCCTGTACCTATTTTTTTTCTTTTGAACAACCATTTTCAATGAAAACGCTTCTTGTTCAGTTGTGTTGTTACGATAAATCGTGTGAGCAAGATTGCATGTCATAAAAAGACGAATCTTTTGCCTAGCCGCCAGCGGTTTGGCTATTTCATACTAGTAATACTTCATTTAAACATACTGTGATAGCCTAGCATAGGTTTCAAAGCAACTTAGCCAGTGGTGTGGGTGGAAAACAACCCGTAAACAAAAAATGCTTTTTCCGTTCCCATAGCAACCAAATCATGATTATTTCAAATTGTAGAAATAACACGGAAAAACTTCAAATACAGCAAAACTACATAATGTAACAGTTAAACCGATGGTCATACTATAATAATTCGGGAAAAAAAAATTTCCAAAATTTTTTCAGTTTTTAGGTTAACCCCCGCCTTAAACTGATACGACAACGAGGTGAAACTTGCTTGTCTTAGGCGACATATAATTTGCCGTTGTAGACTTTTTCCTGTTTAGTCAATTTGAATGAGTATTCCTGCCTAAATAGTTGGACGATAAAATACGAATCCATCTCTTATTGTTTTCGTCTGTGCTCATTGATGTCTCTGAGGTTTTATTAGGCCTTTGCATCTTCGACTCATGTAATAACATTGGCACATATTTGACACTCCGTCACACTCGCTATTGCGACGCAAAACTTCGGTTTTCTCGGCGATTCTGGACTGAAAAAGCTTGTAATTTACTTGTTAAAACATTCATGTTCTAGCTATCTGCTTATCGTAAAACAAGATTTTTTCGGTCCAAGAGAAGAAAAAGATGTTTTAACACGGAAAATATCTTATTTTGTAGCAAAAATGTATAGTCTTCACCAGTGTTGCCAGATAAAATCTCAAAATATTCATGTATGCTAACGCCAAAAGTTCACAAAAAGTTCATGTCCCTAAATTTTAAGATCGGAACACAGCGGAATTTATCGGAGATCGACCGAAAATGTTGGAACTTATCAACATGTCGGAAAATCCTTCACAGACTATGTTTAAATGCGAAATAAATTGCTGAAAGAATTCTTTTTTAAAATTGTATTTAAAAAACAGGATTGTCATTAGACTATATTTTTATGCGAGCAAACCATTATCATCGCTACTATTGCTTTCCGACCAATCCGACATTTTGATTTTTTAAAAACACGGCGAACAGCACAAAAAAGGCGGGAAATTTAATTTAACATAAATTATAAAAATTGTGTTTTATACTTCTATTATGGCACCTATTGTTTCTTACAGCCACTGTAAGTCTGCAAGACATATTTCTAAACATATTACGGGTTTTTTAGTTGAATCATTGAACATTTTCATCTTGAAAAAAATGAAAATATCAAAGTTCATGGAACTGTTCATGATATCTTAAAAAGTTCACAAAAAGTTCACAAATTTTCAATGTTCAAAAAAAGTTCATGTAGAGGGTAAAAAGTTCACAAATCTGTGAACTTTGTTCACGATCTGGCAACACTGGTCTTCACTCCTCAAGTAGAGCCATTCAACATGGTCGCCATCCTAAAATGCGACCTACTTCCGGCTTTCACCTAAACGTGCGCTATCCAGAATAAGTACATATCAATGCTTGCGAAAACGTTAAAAGATCGATGGGCGAACTTAAATATCCGCCACGCCTACGGCAGGCGGAGTAAATAGCAACGGATTACGATAAAAAATTCGATAATGAATTCAATAATGAAGATATCGTCTAAGTTCAAAAGGATTCCCATGGCATACATAAAGGATTCCCATGGCATAGATAGGTAAGCGTCCAACGTACATAGTGATGTACATTTCGTATAAATTACACAGTTATATAATAAACCGTTTTAATTACTTGTAAATTATCGGCTCTTAAATTCCTATACTGCCTTTTGTTTGCCCAGCTGGCGCCAACTATGTGAAGTAAAACACAATATATGCGTACTTTAAGTCAGCTAAATTTATGGTGCCAAGTATTCTACTGAAATGTAAAATTGTTTCTATTTTAATATCAAAGACAGGTTTGTAAATTTGTTTTATAAATGGGTAGTTATAAGTTGATCATTATCAGTTTAATCCATATGCTTTGTGATTTTTTTATTTTTTTTCTGGCAAAAATTTAAGCGATGTAGTCTGTTCTTGACTTGTAACTCATCTCTTGGGTTCATCGATTGTATTTAATTTGTTATTGATAATTGAGACAGTAGAAGGTAAAATCTGCAGTTTCTCAAAAAGTATACACTTTTAAATATAAGATAACCAGGTAACCAACTTTTTTTTGGTCATTTCCACCAAACAGTTTTTACAGTGTATTGAGTCCGTATATAAAACAACTAAGTTTTTACCTGACAATGTGATGTCCTTCAAACATGAATAATCGATTATAATGTATATACCAGTCCCTCCACATGGTGGAGGCTTAATCGTTTCTGTCGAACGCAACCACTCGCCTACACGTCTTCCCTCTGTCTCTTCAGCAACCTCACAAAATCCATTTGTAGCGGTACAGTTACTTGTTGGCTTCGTGTTACACTCGTTACGTCCAACCACATGACCATATATGACATCATGAACACGGATTTTCTCAGTGTTCTTACATTGAACTCGTTTCCGTTCAGCGCAAATGACTTCTAAATAGAATTGTTAAGTTAAGCGCCCTTCCTAGAATTTTTAATAATGTCAAATATGAACCATGAAGTTTTTTATTGATATAGATTGTTTCGGTAAAAGCAAAAAGTCGGCAATAGTTTACAGCTATGTGAAATAAATTGCGTGTCATTGCTTATTTTGAAGATGTGGGCTAAGCCTGCATGCATGGTCTTCCTGTAATTTCCATGTGCAATATATTTTTTTGGATAGCCTTAAAAAGGTTAAATTCTAGCATTATTTAACAATACTTTATTTCAGAACCATCCTCAGAGATATGAAAAACTAGATTCATATTAATCCAGTTTTTTTACAATACTTTATGTAAGATCAAAATTGTAATCACAAGCGGCATGACGACCATTTCTGTGGTAACCGAATAAGGAATCAATATGTCGATATTTTGGCTGTTGTTGCAAGCCTTGTATGGAAAATAGTTGCAAGCACCGCGAAAGATCGAAAAGTAGGGGCCAATATTGACTATTTGTTTCTTTTTTACGGTCTGTGAACACGAATGTACAAATATTAGCCCCCCCCTCCCACTTATCGATTTCCGCGGTAGCCAATGTGGGCCTTAGTGTTTATATGTATGCTTCAACTTCCGCAGCAATAATATATATCATTAAAATATATTTTCTTAGTATGTCATTCAAGCTAACACGTACGACTCTAAATAAATCATGCTTAAACAAATCCTAGCCATATATATTGCACCTAACATGTTGGACTGCTTTATAACGAGACTAATGCATAAAACAAAAACCGGCAGAAAGTAGAAACTACAGTCCATCTTGATAAATATACAAAATGTTTACACGCATAAACAAATAACCAATTTGGCGAACTACCACATATTCGTATTGCTGAATACCGCGCTACATTGTTTTCAAGACGTAATATATATATTACCTTCTTTAGCTTTGGAATAACTTATCCACAAGCAGATCAAAAAAGCAAGATTACTCAACCAAAATTTCGATTGCATTTTAACTTTAACTCTGTCCATATAGAATTGCCGTTTATTTTTCACAAGAACGTATTTTCATTTGAATACCCGTCACAAGCGGTATAATTACAAAGTAAAAATTTTTACCCTGCCATGCCGCACAATGGTTTCATCTTTTGAAAACCAAATTTGTAAGCCAATTTAAAATTCAAATTCCTTTTTCGCAATATCAAATAAGTACAAGTCTTGCAAGCCAAGGAATGCGGAAAACACAAAACCGAAAATGGTTGATTTATTACTCGTTGTACGATGATACGAAACTATTCTAATGTTAGGGCTCGGGCACACTGTGTACACCTTGATTCGATCTAATTTAGATCGATCTCGAACCGATTTGAAGCTGTCTGCGTGGAGTGTCCCATTTGCACAAAAACATCGGTGAGTCATGTGACAGACTGACTCATAACAGCTAAACAAAGAGCTTAATGGCTCTAGAATTTAAACCGATTCGACACCACTTCTGGAGACGGTTTAGTTCAAATCGGCTAAATTGTCAGTGTGAACGACTTGGCCGGCACCCACGCACGTTTTCTCATGCAGGCAAATCAGTTTCATGAATGGCTGTCACCTCGATCAACCTTGACCTTGTTAATTCCGAGTATCACAAAAAACACGCATGCAATAATTGTTTCTTATCACTGTTCATTATAATCTGAATAAAAAGGAGTCCTATTCAAATATGTGAATGAAATATTTTTGAGGATCTTTCTCATAACTCGTCTGAGGTTGATTCTGGAAAAGCCATTACTCGTAGGTCGTTTGCAACAAATTACAAATATATTGTCAACGTTTTTAATTCCATACCTGGTGTCATACCTTTTTATCTGAAATTTGGAGACTTTTCATGAAAATATTCTTTGCTCCTGCATATTTACAGCTAAAGTTAAACAGGAGAGATTAAAAAAATCATATTTGATTTATAAAGACGAATATTAAACGGATAACGATGTTGATTAAAAAATTGAAAATAAGCAGCGAACTACGTGCAAGTTTTTAGTTAGGTTAATCAATATAGACGGTCAATCATTCACAATATTGATAATTCTTCACAAAACTAAACTCAGCATTTATAAAACTATATTTTACATTCCTCCAGATATATTCTATCTGTAACCGAACAATGTCATAACATGAATTGATAACAAACTTCGAAACCGAAACATGATGTCCATTGGGTAATGTAAACAAACACTTTGTCTGCTTTTTGAACTGCAATATTTTCAAAAATGCGATTTGCTAGCTTAGTAGGCTTCGATTATTTGTCGAGTTAGCTATGCTTGTCAATGAATTAATATAAACCAGAGATTCAGTTTAAAAATACAGTCGGAATTATATTTGCTCATCACCCCCCCCCCCCCCCCCCCCCCATACAGACTGGCGATGAACATTAATCTGTACAATACTGGATCGCGCATTCAGTTCCAAGCTCATCACCGCCATCAAGCTACTTCAGGTCCAATGTTCTTTGCGGGTTTAATTTTCCGTAAATTTCCTTAAAATGAGGACGTCTATTTGTATGTTGGAAATGCTGATTGTCCGCCATCTTGGTACACCAAATTCGTCATTTATTGTTACTTATTTCAAAGTGAAAACCATGCATCCTGTAATAAGAATCAATAGCATTGCTGCTCAAGTGGAGCAATCCAACATGGCCACAAGTCATGTGCCATTCAGCTTTAATACAGATTAATGAGGCCCTGTTAGGGGTTTTAGGTATAAGGTATATTTACCCAAAGAGTATTAGTTATAAAGTATAAATAGCGATAGACTTTTGGGTATAAAGTATAAATGATCACTGGCGTTATAATTTTAGGTATAACAAACATGACCACAAGACGTTTTGTCAGCTATTCGAGGCATTTGGTAGCATTTATTTGTCAATAGTTACCAATACTGATCACCTCTAATATCTCGACAGCGTCAACCTGAATTTGCGTTGACGTTCCACGGCGGTATTTGTGAGAATATAAAATCTGCTAAAAGTAAGTGTTACTGCTACACGCTTTTCGGATTATAGTTCCAATTAAACTGCCACATTCTCGCTTCTACACTGGAAACTTCGAGCAAAATGACTCTCTAAATTCACAGGTGTCACAGGTGATGTCCAAAGAATGAAAACAACCCGGTAAATGCTTTTGCAAGGGGTGAAATAGTGTACAACGCAACTAAAAGATAGCAAGAGTTGCTGGGGTACTTTTGGGTATAAACGTGTCTGCCATTTTAGGCATAAGGTATAAATGACCTCTTAACAATAGGTATAAGGTATATTCAAGACCCCCTAACAGGGCCTCATTAATGTTCCACATAAGCCGATGGCAATTTGGGTAGATCAAACTCTCATTCCTTGGGCTTTTTCTGGAAATGCGACGAAGAGAAAGCCTCTGGGACCGACTGGATTTTAAAAAAACGAATCATAGTTTTGAATAAATTAGCAAGAAATTAAATATGCAATATGGTCTGCACATCGAAATGTTTGAACAGTTCTTTTCAGTTGTTTAAATCAGTCTTAGTTAAATTCAATGTAGTTGGTTCTTATACTAAATGGATTTAGGAGATCTTTATTTCAACTTAAAGCAATGACCTTTTTGCCTTCTTGTGTTTTTGAAATCGCCTTATATTTAAAAAACACAACACTCGACGCAATTAGTATGTAAATATACGTAAGATGCCAGCTGGTGCCAGGGAGTTCACCCTCCTTCGCATTTTCAGTTGTCTAGAAACGAGGTTGTGTATACTTGTAAAACTGTGTAGTCATAAGCATTCTTGCCAGGTGGAATCATACTATTGGAACTGAACGTTAAAACAAGTTAAACTACATTTACCACTAGTTAAACTACCTTTTTTATGATGATCGCTATCAAAAGTTTAAGTAAATGTCGGAATTACATATCCCGCTGTTAAACCGTTATCTCCCTTGCATGTTGGAGCGATTGGTAAACATTTGGAGCCTCTCTGTTCTCGTGTAGGGACATGTAGGTCAATGACTCGTCATTACCACCATTTGAATACTGCGGATCAGCAGTTATTTCCGAAGATTGTAGAGTCTGGTGAACGCTTTCGGGACCTCTGTTGTCGCTTAAAGACATATAAGTCGACGAATTCGCATGCAAGTTTCCTTTCGCTGTTGGTATGACGTGCGGTAATTCTTGGCTTCCTGAAGGATCTAAAATAGAGGCAGTACTTCCAGCAAAATGGCGAGCTGGCATGGGCAGAGGTTATCAGTGCAACAACGGCATGGGCACAAAAACTGTATATGATAATTACCAAGAACTCATATAACCTACATACTTAAACCAACCTGCCAACCTTCCCTGTGGGAAGAAACCGGAGTATACCCGGCGAAAACCCACTATTATATATTAGGCATAACGTTGTCTGAGATCCAGCCTCACTGGGAGCTTCTAAATGAGAACCAAACCTCTAACTGTGAAAGACGAGTGCTTTAAATATTTTGCCATCGAGCCCCCGACGAAAGACAACACCAGCTTTTTTAGTAACCTAAGATTTGCATTAATGACAGCATCGTCCTCGGAGCTTTGATAATTATTTTGATTTCTGAATAAAACACGCATCTGCAAATTATTTCTTGATGACTTGATTTGTTTTGACAAACATAAAATACTTAATAGTTTAGTTTTGTAGAAACACCATGCACATACAGTAAACTTATCATTGCAAAGCTAGCATTCAGTTCACAAAATCGGATGTGCATTGCATTATTGGGAATATTGCCTCTGATGAAGATCTGAGCATAGGGTTCGAAAGCTTAGCAACGATAAATATATCGTGATGTTTCCACAAACAAATTTATGTGGTGTTCCCGCGTTATGTGGCTGTCGTGTTTTCGGAAACAAACGATAATGTAGTTTCTAGATATCCAGTAATTTTAAACATTTACCATTTGCATTGTTGTACATTTCTTCTACTGTTTCCACGTTCGTATTTTTGTCCAGTGTACAATCCATAGTCTCGTAACGGCTGGCGCCAGCAGCTACAATCTCCATGCCAAGGGACTGATTCGGGTCATAGTTATCGTGTTGGACCACTTCGTTAAAATGGCTGTTTTTGTTTCCCGCATTATTTTCTCTCATCGTTTTGTTACTGCTACCCTCCCTCGACCTTTTGTTCCTAAAAGAATCAATAAAATAATTTAATATGCTAATGCATTGATTTTTTCTTATCAATTTTAGAGCTATTACAACACTGGAAGTACTTTTATATTACTTCAGCTTTCGCGAGAGAAATATCAACATGACCAGAATGTTGATGAAGACCACTGCACCAGCAATTCCAATTCCAGTCCATTTTGCTGTTTCTGATAAAATTAAGATAAGTCAAAACTAATTCTGTTAATATTGCAATTCCGTTGGTTCAATACCATGCCTACATACTACAATATACTATAAAATTCTATACCAAATCATGCCAAATTGTTTACATTCAACACCATAGGCATATACCTACATACCATATACCACACAGTAGGTGCAACCATGCATTTCCTATTTACAACATATACCAAATTTCTATATATTTTGTCTATACCATAACAGCTTAAAAATGTCTTTCAAATGGAAATATACCTGAACTGCTGTTCATCGTTACTGATCCTTTATTGTCTATTATATTTGTCCTTACATATTGTGACCATGAGCTAGAGTAATAGGTATTCTACACAAAACATAGGCAAGAGCACCTTTAGTTAACAGCATAAGGTACAGTGTCTGGGTTAACGTTAGGCGAAGTTTAAAGCAGTGTTAACATGTAGGTTGAACGAGAATTGATGAATGGCAACCGAATAAATGAAACATGAAAGTATGTCTTATCATACAACATCAAACGTTAAAATATTTCTAATTTTTTTTCTCATTGCAAATATCCATACCCCATCTACAAACGTTCTCTGGAAAGCGGAATAAATTGAGCCTGCGCTTAATGGTCTGTTATAAAACAACGTCGGCTTTCGTGAACCCTCACTCCTATCCGTCCTCCGATGTCCCGCAATGTCATCAAATCCTGCTGGGAACCTTTCGATCCCCCGTCGCCTGCGTGCAGGATGACCATAATTTTTTCCATCACCAACAACAAAAGTGTTTAAATCATTAACTTCATCAACCGTAAGTTGTGCAGTCACATAAGGTTTTAGGGTTCCAACTGATTCATTGGCTGAGGAGATTTTGTCAGATGTATAGGTATATGGTGGAAATGGAAGTGTGGTGTCTTTTAATGCTACGACAATAATCTGAACGTATCTATAGTTAAAAATAATGGATAGACTGTACATGTTTTAACCGACATTTCATATTATAGGCGGTTTACATTCCACGTTGACTATAAGGTTTCCTAGTAAAAATATGACTGACCTATATCCTTTTTGCGGTGTGTGAAGTTGCAGGCTAAAAGAATGAGATGTCGTGTTTTTTTCATTGGATATGAGTAGGTCTCCTAAAATAAAAATGTACTTTAATCAGACTACAAAGATGATTGAATTCGATCTGACAATAGTTCCTCTCACCTGAGCTAGTGATGGTCTTATATTCGTTGGTATTTGGTCCACGCCCAGCCTCAGTTCTTGCTCGAATTCTGAAGAAGTACGCAGTTGCCGGGAGCAACCCATACAACCTCACGAATGTTTGAACCGATATGTTTGCGGGAAGCGACACATCCGACTTCACAAAGGTTTTAGCTGATTCAATGTGCCAAATGGTGCCGTTACCTTTGCAGCTTTCCTGTAATCTTTCGGTAGAATAACATAGCTGATACGAGGTAATGATTCCATTGATTTGGTTGGAGAAAGGAGGGGACCAATCGACTGTTACTTCAGTTGAATCCACACGTTTCACAAGTACGTTTCTTGGTGGTCCACTTGGTGCTAATATTGGAAAAGAATTAGAAGAAAAAACCGTGTCGGCGAGATCTAATTCAACGCAGCATCATTGACAATAATGCTCAGTAAAATCCCCATATATTCGTAATTTTATAAATATTATTAAAGGTTGAGTGATACTGATTAGATGATAGAGATTAGATGTTACTCACCAGCCTGTTTTGTTTCGAAATATAACTTTAATTCATCATCAAAGCATCCCTCTAGGCCAATGGCTTTCACTACGTACGTATAACGATGATATGGCAACAGATTTGGTATAAACAGATACTGTTGTTTCGTGATTATGAAGTATTGCTTGACGTGATCTGAATCGCTTGTTATTCTTACTGAATAATTCTCATTCTGTGTAGTGTTTGCATAAAGACGTGGGGGAAGCCAAGATATGCGTATCGAATTTGAAGTCAGGTTATTGACCGTGATGTTTCGCAGGTTGCATCGAGGTATTTCTAAACGAAATTTTTTTATATAAAACTATATATACATAATCGTGTGACACAGTATCTATTCAATTCGCTTCGAACTCGTAATGTACGTTCCATGTTACCGTGAAGCGGCTATTTGGGAGCTTTGTAGACACTCAGCGCTGAATACAATTTATTGTGGCACACGAGAGGACAGGTTGAAAATTGAATTGCATCGACAGTATCGACTACATATAGTTTTTATTGTCTGGCAACAACTTAATAGTACTCATGAGAATACCAGGGTAATTGGTCAGAGGGAAATGAAATAATTAATTATCCAATTACAGGGGCCTATTTAATATGTTGTTTTCCAGAAAAGTGTCGATTTATGTTGATAAATTTACCGACGATTTCCAATCAGCACAACGGCGATCTTTTTTCCGACAGAAACACCGTTGGTACCGGAGAGGTTAGCGAAAGTGTGGTGTCATAACAAGCACTAGGAATGGTGGGAATACCGATACACTAAAAATGTCGCTGCATGTTTTTCGCTCATGCCGATCCATCAAAGTTTCAGACGCACCAAGATTTTTTGAGATGTCAACAAAACTTCGATATGACAAAATAATCGATTTTTATAATGGTTAACGCTAAAAAGTAGTTAGGCAAGTAACTTCGAATCCTTATTAGAGTGGATCGTCAATTTATGGTAGCCAGTGGCTTTTCTTTTTCAAATTGGCGTTCCTTAGCGTAATGCTGTTAATAACGCGGTAAATTTTTTTCCGGTATACCGAGACCGTGAAAATCTCTGCCCTTCCTTACCCGCTCGACATGTCCCAACAAAAATATAAAGTAAAGCATAGTTTCACCTTCTCCACACAATTCCACCCTTAAACAAGGAACACGCTGCCACGTTTTAGGAATGAATCTCACTTTTTCTGCGCGAATTGGTGAATCTAGATCTCTTCGTATTACATTGTGTGTTTCATCATTAGTATTGCCAAATATCAACTGAAAATACGAAAAATACACTGTTCATACATATTACAGACAAAACATACTAAAATATATTTTGAATAGTGTATTCAAGCAAGTGTCCCTGTTACTCAAATAAGTGGAATTGTATCTCCTATAACCCTTGTCGGAAAGCTAATTTATCGTGATACTTGCGACGCGAAATTATCATGAGATGCAACACTGTCACAAGTGACAACCGTTGAAAAAACGATGTGGAAAATGGAACGATTCCCTGGAACCGTTTACTGTGCCTCGATCACTTACACCACACAGACAACCAGCATCAGAGATCACCACACACAGCTTCAGTGACGCAAGTTCCTATGGAGTATGTGCTGTTGTGAGTATGTAGAGCAGTTGGACTCGAGAATATGTCCAAAGCCTTCGACTGACAGGCGAGAAACAGACATCCTATTCTAGAGTTGGGGAAGTGGTCATCATTAAAGAAGATCAGAAACCCAAAAACGTGAGGAAGTGACGCAGTTGATAACGGGAGCTCCGGAGTCATAAGAGCTGGTTAGATTGAAAACGCAAAATGGGCATCTGGAGCAAGCAGTATAACATTTATTTCCGCTCAAGTTAAGCAGTGACGTGGACGCCACCGCTTCGGGAGACCAAACTAAGCCACTGAATCCGGAGGCTCAAGAGTAGAAGCCTCGAGCTCAACGAAAGGCTGCAACCGCAACTTTACAACGGATGCAAGACACATAACAAGGCAAGAAAACGAGGAACGTTCACATTAGAATCTATTAACAAGTCACGATTGAGACGTTGACACCTTAGAGACGTTGACAATTAACTTATATGTTGACCATGATAAAAACTCATTTCATTTTCCCAGTCCAAGTTGTCATGTATATCTCATCTGAGAATATACATGGAGGAGTGTGCCGGGGACTGGGCACCGGAAGTAGGTGAGGTACTCTGGAATGTAGTTGAGTGAGTGATTGTGACGAACAACAGGGAGCAAACAACTTAAAAGTGATTTTGTCATGAAACTTTTCTGAGGAGGCAGAATTTATGAAATCTCTAACCTTTTGCGTTCCAACAGAAGCATAGTTCCATGTATACCCGCTGACCATGTATGATAGCATGTAAGATGTCACATAGCCCAATTCTCCCCCAACAGTAGCGACAGCCGATAGAGAGAAAATCCCCGGTAGAGTAATCTCGAGGAATTGATTCTCGCAGGATATACTTTCGGGTAAACACCAAGGTTGTGAGCTGTATAAACGCCCGGAACTGGGACCATATCCCGGTAACCGTGCGGCACTTGCATAAAAAGAGAAATCTGGAAACGAAACTTTGTCTTCAAGAAGTCCATTGGAGCAAATGGAACCTAAACAAGATTAATCGCAATGAAACAAAATAAAAATTTATTTCAACTGTGTGAGAAGTTTAATTCAGTCTTCTGTCACTTTGTCGTGGACTTTTCTAATAAATACATTCTACTTTCATAAACACTGTTACGTTAGCGGTAGGAATGAGTTGAGTTAAGTCGAGTGAAGGCCAAACTACGACTGAAACATAAGAAATTATAAGATATTAGAAAAGAAATTAAAAATTCATAATAATTGTATGCAAATTGTATGGAGATTCATTGGAATGAATAAATTTTGATTTCTCGTAATAATTGAGTATTTCCATACGATAAAATGTCTAACGTTAGGCCACAAGCACAAAAAATCATAGCGTACTTTACGTAAGGTTGGTTTTAGGCTGTAGTTAGAAACCAGAAGTAGACCAACATTGTTCCTAATATGATACCTTAACCACAACTTTATTTGATACCGAACACTACTCACATTTAACGAATCTATCATATGTATTATCACAACCAGTGCTGTTCCAGTTATCATGTGGACAAAATACTAAGGATTTTTCTTCACCCCCACAATTCACATCCTTTAACCAAATCTTTTTCTTTACCGGTTCCCCAGCCCAACGATGTTGTTTTATCACGTCGTGGAAACCAAGTTCTCGGCATGCAACTCGGGCACTTGATGCAAAATTTCTCTGATTTTTAACACACACTGTTCCCCATTCGCCTTGGCGAATGACTTCCAATCGTCCCTCAAGAGGTATATCAGAACCAGCAAGACGAATGTATGGTTGACCTGCAGAAAAAAAAAAATTTGTTCAGGCCTGTAAGGAACTAAATCAGCTTAACATTAAAAATATATTGGTGAAGCATAGCTGAACTCGGTAATTCTTAATTCGGACTTAATTTACTTAACAATAAACAAATACAGGAAAGATATCGTTTTCCCACTACATAAAATATACATTGGATTATAGTACTGTGAGTTTGCTTCCAACATTGTGCATAGCTGTTAACAATATTGTTCAGTGATTTTGAAAATGATTTACACGTTTAAAAAAAGGCAATGACATTGAACAAAGGTGGGACAAGTTGGTGCTCAGCTACCCGATTAGATGTAAGTGC
The DNA here is from genome assembly GCA_963855995.1 of Muricea muricata. Classification (NCBI taxonomy): domain Eukaryota; kingdom Metazoa; phylum Cnidaria; class Anthozoa; order Malacalcyonacea; family Plexauridae; genus Muricea; species Muricea muricata. The sequence continues at coordinate 3,669,764 of OY979730.1, forward strand.
AACCGGTCAGCAACTCATTTTTGGCAGTTTCCGAAGGGCATAGAAAGGTTTTAGTAGTAATGTGATATAGCTCTTGCCGTTTTTCAGACAAAAGCACAAAACAGAATTGAACGTTAAACTTTGATAAAATTGAATTGCATCTGATTCTGGAATGAAGCTATCGGGCGCCAAATTAGTGATTAGCCAAAAATCGCTGACACATAAATCAAAGAAATAATCTGGATAGAATATCTAATCTGGTAGCTAAAGTAGTTGCCTGGTATTTGAAGAAAAGTTTAAGTAGGCCTAATGTAAAAGTTTGCTGCCATTATAGTGTTAAGAATAATTCTCAAATCATTAATAATTCATGAGCAATTTAGTCAATGACAAACGCCTATTTCATCACGAGATGTGCCTTGGATAACCTGGTCAAACACCATCAAACAGAGCACAACAATAGCTCATTGTTGCATACGTAATTAAGATATTTGATGAAAATCACTAGTGATCTTCCTCAAATATATTTAATACGCATGCAAAATCAAGTCAGCAAACAAATTCGCGCCCAAAATTGCTTTAATTAATTGTAATCAAAATGTTTGTCGTCTACAACAAATGCCATAATTATGATATGCTTGGTCAGAAATTCTAGATCTATTCAAATCAGGAAACCAAAACATCCTATTACGTCTCGATTTATAACTCGAGCTCGTGTCCCACCGGGATATCCAAACCCTCTAAAACAATGGACAAAAACACTCGCGCTTCGCGCTCGTGTATTCACCTACATGTAACATTGATGGCATTTCCAAGACACGTGTCCTCGCCATCAGTCTTCTGAGGACAAACATTCAAGGAACCCTCTGCCCCCAAACACGTGTATCTTCGTTTCACGGTCTTTTCTTTATTTACGCTCGTGATGTTTCCTGGGTAAGAGTTGTTCCAGTGTGATTCATCAACTCCAGGGTATCCAAGCTGTATACAAGCGACACTGGCATCATTCATTGACCACGTGGGATCACACAATGTTTCCGTGTTATTAACTATGTATCCCTGATATGGAAGATTGGAACCAACTAATTCAATTATTGTGAGACTCCTGTTGCCTGAAGAGAAAAATAATCATTTTTGCCTTGGTAATCTCAATGGATTGATCTTTATTGCTCTAGGAAGACGGTCGGTCTAGCAAAGGGATAAGTTGAAGCTGACGAAATATACAATCATTTCACATATTATACCTAACTCTTTATTTACTTAATTATATTTTTTAACTTTGCCACAAAGGTCACGACAACAGCGTGAGCAAATTACCGCAAGCCTGTACGTAACACTGGCACCCTATCAACTTTCCTTCCATATACATACATAAATGTTTGAAACAGATCAGGAGCAGATTTATTTTAGCACGCTAACCGCAAAGCAATACCGTAAATGCTCTTAATAAATTCTAGCGGTGGCATAGAGAGCGTTTAATAGATATGAGGCGTTTAATAGAGATATAGGTGTTTATTACAATTCTATAATTTTACTACAAAAACAAAACAAAACAAAACTAATTAAGACGCGCATTTTTGCAAAGACTACATGTATAGTTTCTGAGCCGAACTGATATCCTACTTATTGTGGGTTCCATTTGCTCCACATGAATCAATGTCAATATCTTCGTCGTCATTCAGGTCATAAGGGAGGGGCGTCTATTAAACGCGGGTCGTTTACTGGAGGGAGGCGTTTAATACATGATTTTCATTCCTTATAATAAATGTCTTACGACAGACATGAACTAATCCTTGCGATTCTTTTAATTCTTCATACAAACTTTCTTCTTATTTAAACTACCATAACACTGATGCGAACATTAAATGTTATAAATAAATGCACGAACGCTTGCCCATTGCAAGCTGACAAATTCGCATCATTAGGACATACAATTAAGTTAAAAGTAGGGAAAGAGTTTTCCAGAGACATACCTAGAACACTAGTTCCATATACTTCTACTTCGCACAGTGTTAGTATTTTTTTATCTCCTGGAATAAAAATTGTAACATACCGTCCAATAACCTCCGGCACACACGCGACAATACCCTCCTATGGGTAAAAAAAGATTATATTAAGTAGCGGTGATAACCAATATAAATTCAATGACAAATTTGACTTGTGCACAAGTGAAAATGATGAAAATATATTCTCTTTGTTCTTAACAACTAATATACAATCTATTTCTTTAAAAAATACAGTAAGGCACAAAAAAGATCCTTATTGCGAGTTAAAGAAATACCAAATTTTATGATAAAATAATGTAGTTTTGGATTATGCAATTACTTTATAGTTTCCGTGTGTGGATGGCCTGATCCAAACGCGCGGGAAAGTTGCGAGAGTTACACGAGCCGAAGGCAAGTGATTTTGCGCGCTTTCTTAACTTCATAAAATAACAAATTTCTAAAAAATTCCCTCAAAAGCAGTTTCGATTTCCGTGTATGGATGGCCTGATCCAAACACGGCTTTCGGCCAATCAAAGCACGCGTTATATACATGTTATTTTATAAAAACATTTGCGTGCATAAATTACATGCCTGGTACGAAATAGTAAAAAAGAAACGCGTCTTTACTTAGGATCTTGATGCTGAGAAAAATGATTGTGTGCTGTCTTTACCTGTCTTGAGGGAATATGTTGTTGGGATCCACATCTTGGGCTTGTTATTCCATTATTCTTCAAACTATCTCCGATGCGTATCTCAAATCCACAGAGTCGTTTACCAACAGCGTTTCTGTTGACAATCTTGACGTGAGTGACCGCAATACGTTGTTCTAAGTCGACTCTCCACCAAGGATTTGGTAAATATACCTCAGTGTGGGTACATACATAATAATAGTTGTTTTTATTGCCATCTACAGCTTTTGAAGCAAATTGCTGTCTATAGGTTGTTGACTGCTTTGTAGGCTTTTTTAATGCAAAGTTTTCTCCTGATTGAAATAAGTATAGATATATTAGCCAATACATTGCATGCAAATTTTGATAAATTTTCAACCCCAGCGATAGATAGGTATAGCTGTCACTTTAACAAGACGTAGATGTCTGTTTTTAGTAAACTTGTTTGTGACTAACTGACGCTTTCATGTTTCTTTAAAGTTACAAGTTACATGTGTTAAATAGGGCAATAAAAATTGTTAAATGTGTTGCGTTGTATTTCAAAATATGCATCGGCATGCTCCTGTTTGATTTACAAAGTACGGAAACAGTCAGAGTCCGCGGTGACATGGCCCGCGGAGCGTAATTCAAACTGTGGAGGTTATAAGGTCGAACTCCGAATACGGGAAGGCTAGACTCGGAAAGAGACTTGGATAGAATCTCGGAAATGCCATTTGCTGCGATTTAGGGATTGCATTCTACAGTTTTAGTAACAGCGTAGCGTACCCTGCAGCAGCGTAGAAATCTTCATCTGTGATGGAAAGTGCATGATGCGGTTTCACTGAAGCCCCTTCCGCCCAGCCCTCCTCCATCTCCCCGCGGTCTCTGAGTAAAGTCAAGGATGCATAGGTTAGCGTTGTGGATATAGAGCTAATTTAATTGAGGCTGTCTTTAGATTATTGTTTATTTAGGTCCTAATTCTCAGGAAATCACCTTTGGACCAACCGTCATTGGATAGGCTGTAGATATGATCTGTTAATGCATGTGTTCTGTTTTGTGTTCAACTCGTGGACAGTTTGGGAAAGAGGGGGAAGAAGATCGACGGGAGAGGGATAGAAGACCGCGTGGAGAGAGAAGCTAGGTGTTAAGTAAAGGAAATGCATGGAAGAAACATTGGGGTTATTTTAATACTATAAAATAAGACGAAAAACTCCTGAGAATATTGATTCCGCATATAAAAAGCACTTACCTGACAAAGTGACGTCCTTCAAACATGAATACTCGATTATAATGTATATACCAGTCCCTCCACATGGTGGAGGATTTATCGCTTCGTTTGCACGTAACCAGTCGCTTACATTTCTTCCCTCTGTTTTTTCAGCAATCTCACAAAATCCATTTGTAGCGATACAGTTACTTGTTGGCTGCGTGTTACACTCGTTACGTCCAACCACATGGCCATATATGACATCATGAACGCGGATTTTCTCAGTGTCGTTGCATTGAACTTGTTTCCCTTCAGTACAAATGACTTCTAAATAAATTGCACTCTCTCAACACTTTTAGGTTTTTTAAAAAGTACTAGTTAGTTAAGAACAAACTAAGGTAAAGTAACATTTTTGTAACTACAGCTGCCACAGCAGAGCAGCTGCAGCATAAGTAATTCCTAACCTGATAAAAAACTTCTAAAGTATTTAATTGGCTCCTATTCAGCCGTAATAGAAAACACGTATAAAGGTACCCAGTATCATTCAAAAAATGTAAGAATCCTTCATCCACACGTAAGGGTAGCATCAATGAATTTTAGAATGCAGGGGTTAACTTATTCCAGTCGATTTTAGCTAAGTCGGTTTGCATTCGGAGCATTGATCGGCTTCGTTATGTTCAGGGGGGCAGACACAGTCTTTCGAATTCCAAAATGAACTTACAACAAATTTGCGAGCTTCACAACGTCAAATGTTAAAGTCAAAGGCCAGCTGATGAAACTGAAATCGACTGTAAAATTAGATTTTATTCAAAACGAAAGAGAAAGTTTCTTAAACTTGTATCCAAAACGTTTTCTTGAATTTCTAGAGGGTTGAAAAAAGTTATTTCTAGCACAGCCAATTCCCCATAGTGTAATTTTATTTGAACAGCATTAAAGAGGTTAAATTCTACACGGCAAAAAATTAGGCCTTTGTAACAGGTTGTTGAAAACAGAATGTAACAGTCTTGTTGGGGCAACATTGGTCCTGGTTGTTAACAATATTGTTCAGCATTGTTGCTCCTGATTGCGGGTTGATTCAGGCTCAACAATATTATTCTTTAATATTGTTGACAACCAGGAACAATGTTCTCACAACAACATTGTTGCATCCTGTTTTCAAAAGGATCTGATTTTTTGCCGTGTGGTATCATATTCTATTCTCGAGCTACTTTATGTAAAATCGGAATTGTGATCACAATTTGGAAAACGAATCAATATGGCTGATATTTTGGTTGCTGGTATAAGTCTTGCGTGGAAAATTGTTGGAGCCATCGCGAAAGATCAAAAAGTAGGGGCCGATATTCATACATTTGCGCAAGCATTATTTATTCTTTTGAAATCGACCTCTCCCTTCCCTCCCACTCATTGACATAGCTTCCGCGGTTGCTATTGTTCGCCTGTTTATATGTATGGTCAAACATCGGCAGCAGAAAATAATTGAAATACGTTTTTTTATCGAAATACGGTTAATTGCCTGTAGTGAATGACATGGCGACCCAAAATAGTTTTGGACCAGATAGTAAAAGAGTAGGATAAACACTTTGCAACACCAGCTAACACAACAATAAATGATTTAGCCTGAACAAATCTCACCTATATTTAGTAATCAACTATGCTAAAACAAGAACGGAAAGCTAAAACTACAGTCTATCTTGCTAAAGATGCAAAATATTTACATGCACACACCAATTATAAATTTAGCGAACTATTCGTATTACTAAATACCACGCGCTACAATGTTTCCATAGCATAATATATATTACCTTCTTCAGCTCTGGAATGGCTTATACACAAGCAGGCCAAAAAAGCAAGCGCATTCAACCAAAGTTTCAACTGCATTTTAACTTTTAACTCTGTCCACGTCGAGTCGCTGTTCAATTTGACCCTGCTGTGCCGCACAATGGTTTCGTATTTTGTAAACCAAATTAGTATGCTGATTTATAATTCCTTTCTCGCAAGACCAAATAGGTATAGACTACAGATCTGGCAAATCAAGGAATGCGGAAAATGCAAGACCGAAATTTGATGATTTGGGGCTCATTATATGACACGAAACTAGCTGCACCAAAACGATAAATTGACAAATGACTGACGATATATATTTCTGGTAAGGTTGGGTATATTCGTAAAACTGTGGTGTCATTAACATTCTTGTCAGGTTGAATTCTACTGCTGGTACTACACGTCAAATTGCCAAGGCCAAACTAAATTAATGTATGACGATCGCTGTTAAAAATTTAAGTAAGTGTCGGAAGTTCATATTCCGCAGCTACATCAGCATCCTTCTTGGTATGTTGGAGCGATTGGTAAGCACTTGAAGCCTCTCTGTCTCGTCTAAGCACATGTAGGTCAATGACTCTCATTTGAATACTGTGGATCAGCACTTATTGCCGAAGATTGTATAGACTGGTAAACGATTTCAGGACCTCTGTTGTCGTTTAAAGACATATAAGTCGACGAATTCGCATGCAAGTTTCTTTACGCTGTTGGGATGACTTTCGTTGCTTTTTTTTTCTTCCTGAAGAATATTAAATGAAAGCAGTGCTCCAGGCGGACTGTGGTGGGCCGAAAAACACTTTCAGAGGAGCCGAGGGTTCTACACCGCCATAAATACACACAAATTACCCTTGTTCTTGCCAGCTACCTCCGTAGTTTAGTGGTCAGATCATTTCAGCGGCTTCGAAAAGGTGTAGAGTTCGATTACTGCAGGAGGACCTATGGTTAACCACAACCTCGAGTTTATCTCAACCGCTCCAGGATTCTCAACCGTTCCAGGATTGAATTTATACATGTGTACGATCAGTTGTTATCCATATTATGAATTATGCGCATGAAGCTTATGTGAAAACTTGAGGGTTCTAAAGTTTTTAAAACAACTCGACAACGGTGTGCTGAACATTCACCTGTTGCATTGCTGTAAATTTCTACCGTTTTAAAGTTTGTACCTTGTGTTAACAACACCTACCTGTCAAATTTTGATATTGGTTAGCGTCAGAAATGGACTGATTCCGGTCATAGAAACAGTGTTTCTGTTCTCTCCTATTCTCATGCATCTTCTTTATCTACGCAGTTTTACCCTTCTCTGTTACCCTTTTCCTACTAATAAAACATAATGTACTTGAACTATGGCCATTAACATACCCAATTACCTTATATTACGACAAGTACTCGCCTTTACTTCACCAAGAAAAAAGTCAATGTGATGTTGAGAATAATGAAAACCACTTCATCAGTAATTCCAGTTGCAATCCATTTTCCTGTTTCTGATGAAAGTAGGAACATTATTATGTAAAACGTCGCTAAAATATTGGTAATTACAGCTGTATAAAAAATGCTGATGAGTTCATTTGGTAACGTTAATAAGGAATTCATTTGATCAATTCCGCAAAATTTTTGAGAAGTTCCTCGAAAAATTCACAATTACCTGTTAAAATGTGCCAATCAAAATTGAATGGGCCAATTAAATTCAGTCCTAACGGTAAGACTTCATTTAATTGGCTCATTTAATTTTGATTGACGCATTTTGACAGGAAGTTGTAAACATTTTAAGGAAATTCTCAAAAATATTTCGGAATTGATCAAATGAACTCGGCTGACTTTTAACACACACTGTTACACATATCCCTCGGTGAATGACCTCTCACCGTATTTCAAGAGGTATATCAGAACCACCAAGACGAATATAAGGTTGACCTGCAGCAAAAGGAATTCTTTTCTTTGTCTAGGCGATAATGAACAAAATGGATAACGAGATCAATCAACGATTGCGAGTTTTGGGAAAAGAAACTAGTTTGACTTATTTCAAAGAATTTTCATGACTAACAAAGTCTGGTATAGCTTTTTGATATTCCGCAGTCTTGGATTCTCAAGGATATATGTATGCATGTTGCGTCACAAGTTTGGCCACGCTACTATCGACGAGACAAGCAGTATGGACCAGAACGAACCAGAAACTCGTTTCAACTTACTATTTAACATCACGGTTTTTCGAGAAAGAACACGATATAGAATGTGTACTCCGTGTAT